>CM042316.1:7503785-7606285 GCA_023566125.1 Zingel zingel | reverse complement strand
GCCGACAACTCATGTCTTTTTTTGTCTTCAAAAAACTTTATTATTAAAGTACAGATACACATACACACTGAAAACATTAAATGCATACATACATGAAAAAGGGGCGCATGGAATTTACATTAAAGAGGTTGTAAGTCATTGTGAATGTTCAGAGTCTGGATGGCTTTCTTATTTGTCAGTCCTATTAAAGTTTCAAAATATAATTTCATGTCATTTTTAAATGAATATTCGGTTTTCTTTCAGACCATTTGCATTTATGGATATAACGTTTTCCAAATAAAATTAAAAGATTCTAAATATTTAGGTATTTTATCCAAATCAAAAGCTCGCCTTGGATGTAGCATACAATACTGACTCAAGTGACTTAAGTGACTCGCACAACCCAGATCAGTTTAATCAACTTGATGTTGATTAGTGGACATGCTCAACTCTTGGCCAATGTGCGTTTTGTGGATGGAGACGCCATCAGAGAAAACTTCCTATTTTGCAAGTCATTGCCAGAAAAAAACAACAGGAGAGGAAATGTTTTGGGTCACAACAGAATATCTTGAACAAGGAGGACTTAAGTGGGAAAACTGCACGAGTATTTGCACTGATGGAGCAGCAGCCATGGTCGGGCGCTGCAAAGACTTCGTTAGCAGAGTGAAAGAGAGACACCCAGATGTTATCATTACGTGTAAGAATGGCCGGGGGCGAGTGAATGTAAAGTTGTGTAGAGGGGCTGACAACGCCACCTGGGTTTTGGCTAGAGGCCTAGGACCTCTTAAAAACTACAATGATTCCAATGTGAGATAAAAGATTAAAAACAGTGTTTGAGTTTTCAGGTGTAGCCTCAGGCCTCCTTTGTGTCTCTCCATCCACTCCTCTCTGTCTGCTCTTCTGCCTGTTCCGTTCCATCTGTGGTGCTCTCATTCTCTCCATGTCCTTCTTCATGTTCTCCTGTTGGTCTCTTGTACTTCTTCGCTCTCAGTGTCCTCCATCATGTGCTTCTTCACTCTCAGTGTCCTCCATCATGTGCTCCTTCGCTGCGTGTCTCTCCTGTGTCTCCCTTTTCCCATGTGCTTCTTTGCTGCGTGTCTCTCCCGTTTCTCCCCTTTCCCATGTACTTCTTGCTCTGTTGCTGTTCTGCCCTTTTTATCTAAAAAACAGTCAATCCCCTCTCTGGCTCCCAGGTGCAAGTCCCTTTAGCCTGCATACTAAAATGTTCACTGGTGGAAGTAAAACCAACATTAAAAGCACACACACCACACATTTCAAAATAAAAGCATGCAATATAAAAAAACACAGCAAATAGTAAAAACACAGCACTTCAATTAAAAGCATGCTTAAATAAAATCTACTTCCGCCCCGTGACATACGCACTGTTTTTTGCACCGCGAGGCACTTGTTGCCAAAACTTTACCAGCAGACCTAGCTCCTGTGTTGGATGATGTTGTGCGCATGGTAAAATTCGTAAAGGCCAGGGGTCCGTTTCAGGAAGGAGGTTTGACAAACTCTGAGTCTAACCCTGATGTCTGAGTTGATTTACCATGAGATGGGAAACTCTGAGTTTTCGGTTTCAGAACAGCTGATATGAGTTTGTTCAATCAACTGAGTAGGTTCACGTGCGTGCACCACCACAATAAAAAGGCAGCATGAATGGAGCCATGATACTACGATTCACCATGGTAAAAACCACAAACAAATGGGCCGGCGGAAATACTCATGCGCACATACAGCGAGTTAAAAAACAACAACACAACGGCTGCTGCAAAAGAGAGAGAATTTGCATGGGAGAAAATTGCTGCTAGAGTAAATATTCCAATATAGTGTGTATCATATTTAATCATAAATATAGCCTACTATTACTGGTGAAATGGTATTGAACCTTTTAATCTATTTCATTTAGGTGCAATCCTGCGGGTGAAAAAGTACTAGGCCTACCTCTTACTGGTCTGTGTTCAGGGAACACTACAAAAACATTTAAAATACGTTTCAGAGCGAGTCACACTCTTCTGACGGTGCTACAGGGGCTTTACTAAAATGCTTCGCATCACCAATGTTGTAAAGAAAACTTCCGTTGGAAAAAAAAAAAAAGAATGTGAGACACACAATCTACTGGGATGTAGAGTATGCCCAAGATGGGTGACGTTAGTGATATGAGGACGGATAAGGATATGTAGCCTAGGCTGCATAACAGACTGGGAAGAAAAACGATACCGCTCAACTAGGAAGTTATCTGAAAATGAAAATGTCGGGGCCTCAGTATCATCTCCCGACAACACCCTGCGAAGTAAAGCAGCTTCTTCATCAACGGGATAGTCGACAAAAGGAAATGCCGTGTTTTTTGAAAAAAAAGACACGGTTAATGAACAACACTTTTTTTCTATTCATGCAGATAACAAACTGCGCTAAAATGCGCCTGATACAGACTGAATGAATGACTGAGGAAATGAAAGAGCGCTGTGTCAGAGCTTTATTGCTCCACACGGAGGTCCGATGGCTGTCGCGCAGCAAAGTGTTGGCCCGTGTGTATGAGCTGCGGGAGGAACTTGTGTGTTGGAGTGTTTTTGACTGATGGGAGGCACGATGACGCAAAGCTGCTTGCATCTGATGAGTGGTGTGCAAGGCTGGCATACATGGCAGATATATTTCAGCATCTGAATGAACTGAACACACAAATGCAAGGCCGAAATGAAAACCTGCTCACAAGCACAGATAAAATAAATGGATTCCGTTCAAAGGTGCACCTCTGGCAACAACATCTGGAAAATGCCAAGCTTGATATGTTCCCATTCACCCAGAAATGACAAGGAGATGTCAACACTGCTGCACTGTGCGAGATAATAGATAAACATTTGAAAACTCTTGAGGAGAAGTTGTCATTTTATTTCCCCTCAACCTCCACTGAATGCCTTGACTGGGTTAGGGACCCATATAGCTCAGCAGCAGTTTTTGGAAAGGACATGAACTGAGACAAGAGACAAGTGGTTTGGACAGTTTTTGGTTGACGGCTGCCAAGGACTTCATTTGTACAGAGAGTCTGGCCTCTCTCCATTGACAAGTGTTAACTTCCTTGAAGGCGGGTACTCTGTTGAAGTTTAAAACTATTGGATCTGCCCAGAGCCACTCTGGATCTGCCATAACAAATCGCTAACGTTTGGTCGTGACGTATGTCATGCGCATGTGCAACAAGTTAGCCTTAGCCAACTCCTTCACCACTAACGGAGCGAGCTGGAAAATCAAACTTTTCCCGAACCCCGTGGGGAGGAGGGCCACAACATCATGGCCAGCAACAAAACTCAGCAAAGATTGTTCTTGCTCGGGCTTTAACTTCTGGATATTCGGCAGCGTTGCTGCCACAACGGACCAAATGGCTTCGCTCGCATCTTTCTAGTGCACGTCCTCAACGTCATCGTTCTCAGCCACTCCCTCTGTTCACTGATTGGACCACCAAATATTTGACCGATGAACCCAAGAATATACCGCAAACCCAGACGGAGTACTGAAGAGTACTGGAGTACTGAGACTACATTTTCATTATATATACTGTATTAGGCTACAATGTGTCATTTTGTAACATTTTTGGTTGGTGGTGTGCTGCAGTTTTTTTTTTGTTTTTACGTAAAAAATGTGCCGTGGCTCAAAAAAGGTTGAAAAACACTGGCCTAGAATCTAGGTTACTTGAGGTTCCTCCTGGTAAGTTGATTATTAGGACTTTGCTGTGAATTAAATTACATTTGTTTTCAGCATCATGTTGCAGTGCATTTGCAATTAGCTTTGTGTTGTTATAGCGGCAGTGACAGTTTGCAACTTTTTGGAGCCTGCTAACATTCACATTCTTGTACAGCTTGAACAGCGATGCTAACTTAGCTCATTAAAGTCAAACCTGTAACATGGGCTTTGCCCGGTCTTTGTATGGAATTGGCAGTCGGAAGTGTTAACCCGTCGGGGATCTCGGCCAATATTAATGGTCTCTGAAACATTTGACAAGGCTTCTTCATAGTCTTCATGTAGTTTAACAGCGGTTGGCATCCATAAGTGTTGCATTACTGCCAACTACTGGAGAGCACTGGGATCATTACTTGACAGAAGTTGTTTGTGACCAATACAGCGCGGAAGAACAGTCTCAAAAGTACCCACACATATAGAAGGAGATTTCCAAATATATTTACTAATGACGAAATACGAGTTACAAATTAGACGCATGGACACAAATATGCATTTGCAGATACAAATCACACTGCATTCATTTGTGCATTGTGTTTTACAAGTTGCAAATCCTTATGAGACTGTTTTTTAGCACCATAGCAAACACCCCAGACCAAACTGTCCAGTCAAACACCCCTGCCACTTCCCTCAACCCAGCTAACTCCAAAATCCCATCCGTCCTCCTAGCCAGCAAAGGGGAAGAGGTCAAATGTTTTAATAATTATTTAAATATTTTCAACAAACATGCACATAGTTCCCTGTTTCATATCATAAACTGTTTTCATATCATATACTTAGGCTTAGTAAACTATGATTTGTATAGCTTTTCAAAGCTATTAGGTTTTGAAGTAGGCATACTTCACAATTAGGGCTGTTGGAATGAATTCCGAAAGTCGAATATAATTCGAATAATAAAAAAATTAATACTATTCGAATGCTGAAATTACTATTCAAATGTGATTTTTTTTTTTTATAAGTAGGTTGGCTAACTTTAGCTTATCTCCCTCTTCTCATGTCACGTCTGATGAACACTAAGTTACGGGAGTGAGAAACACAAGGCATTGTGAGCTAACGTTACCTAACGAGTAAAGTTAGTACATGGGGGAGTGACAGGCTGCGGCTGGAAATTGGAAGAAGGATGGGAAATAGTTTTAACATGACTTTAAAATCGACATCCACCGAGCCAAAATGTTTCTGTTATCAATAGTTAGCTCGTTCTGGTTTCCTAACTGCATTGCGAGTTATAGGTGCTTACCTGGGAGCTTCATGGAGACAGCTTAAGTTTATGTTAGCTGCCCTACAGCTGTCAGAGTTAGCTTCGAATTCATATATTACCTTCTAACAGCTGTATTCTCAGTAACGTGACAATCTGCAAGAAACAGGTTGCTTATAAATCACTAATAGTAGTGGCAGCACTGTTTGGTTTAGTTATCAATGTAGTTAGCATCATGGCTAACAATATTGTTACTTAGTTTATGACAAATCATTTCGGCTGTGCTTTCTAACAAGATGTCATTGTGCTATCCGAGTAACGTTAGTCTTTACAACAGAGCAGCTTCAATACACTTGTTAGATAATGTTTCATTACAGAGTTCTCTGTTGATTTGTGTTTGTTGCTGTGTGTTCATTGTGGAATATAATGTAAACAGAGAGCAGCGTGCTAGAAATGCAATGCCCTTCAAGGCCAGGCTGATGATGGAAGTCCCTCTTGGGACAGAACGTGTAACAACAACCACATGCTTATAGTGGCATTGACAATGCAGAAGCCTGAGTACTATAGTACATATTTAACAGGCTGCATTTGAGCATTAAATATTCAAATATTATTTGAATATTAAAAAAATGAAATTCAAATGGTATTATATAGGAAGACTGACAGCTCTATTGACAATTTTAAAATCAGAGTATTGGTGCAACACATGAGAGGGGGTATTTTCAAAAACAATAAAATAACTCACCGAAGGCAGATGCATAGCCGTTCCTCAGTGGAGATGGGTTCCCTCATATTGGTGTGGATCTTCTGGATCCTCTAGGCCACCTGAGGCCTGTACTACGAAGCAAGATTTGGCGTTAACGAGGTAACGTCAGGTTCAACCCAGGGTTTTGTGTATCACAACAGTGGATCACTTGTTACCAGGTTAAATCACTGTGGTAACTTATGCTGTTGGAAATTAGAGATCAACCGGTGTTAAAGCACCGACTACTGACCAATAAATATTTGATTGATAACGGCGTCATCGTTCTTTGTAGAAGATCCAGCGCTTGGTGCGCGGAGAGAGAGAGAGAGAGGTGCGCTCATAAAAGTTGAAACATTTAGAGAATGATAACCTTGTTAACATTCCCTGATATTCCCTGGTATTATTATGAAAGATATAGATTTTCAGCCAGGGGAATTAAATACAGACTATTTGTTGGCTTCTTGAGCCGTGTGTTGCCAATGTGCACATCGGTTTGAATTATGTTTTTATATTTTTTATTTGCTCTCACGATCGTTTACCAGCCAGGGTTGCAACTGAAATAATAGTCTAAAGCAATGACAGTTTATGGAAAGCACCAGTGTAATTATGGTCAGATCTTATGCCTGACTGATGGGGAAGTGATATTGATAAGCCTTGTAATTCACAAATTTACAGCATCGGCTATTTTATTTGCCAGCTTTCCTTCCTGTTTTAGGAAGCAGCGACTGTATTGCATTTTGCCTGTAAAACCGTGTCTGTGTTCTTCATATTTATGTTGAATTATAGTTTGCTCTTCTTATGTAAAATATGTGATACATATGTTACTATAGCCAATAAAGAAAATACAGTTGTATCGGCAAGGATTCAGCAGCGCGCAGAAACCGTTTCCATGGTTACCTCACGTAAATCGCGCCGTGCTTGTCTGCCTGTCTGTTCACATGAGCAGTACAGTGAGACATGCGGATCCAAGCGATGACGCAGGCAAAGTGTCAAAGTGTGTGAAAAGCCCTCTCCCTGACCTAGTGGACTCATTTAATCTTGTACAGTAGTGGGGCAGCATAGCTCAATAAATTGAAATAATTGTTCTTTTTGTGATTAAAGCACCAAAATCGGCAGATGTGTTGATAGATACTTGGGAACAAAACTGAATATTAGGCAAACTCCCACCATGGCAGCCATTTTTTTAAATGACCGTCAGTGGTTTGTCAACCTTTCCTATCCCATTGGACCCACATGCAATAACGGACATAATCTAGATCCTAGTAACCCTGAGAACCCAATTAAATACTTACTCACAATCAGTGTTGGGCAAGTTACTTAAACAATGTAATACATTACAGATTGCTAGTTACTGTCATTTGAGAGTAATAAGTGCTAGATCTAGAACTAGTTGATGTATTTGTCTCAGACCACAAAGCTGTAATTTTTAAAAATCCTTTACCCTCCTCTTCTATTTTAAAAACCGCATCACTCAGTCCCGCAAACTGGACAGCAAATGGAAGTAAACTAAATCTACAGCTATTCACAATATTCTGAAAGAACATATGACAAACTATCAGAAAACATTAAAAGAGGCAAGATCTTTATATTTTTCAAACATAATCTCCAAAAACAACCATAGCCCCAAGTCCTATTTCAGGCCATCAGTTATGTTCTAAATGGACCAACAAGTACTGACCTTGAACCTGGTAATGACTGGACAGAGAAATTTTCTGCTCATTTTATTGCGAAGATTGACAGCATTCGGTCTCAAATTACACCTGATCCACGAATTCTACCCATCGTCAGCAACAATCATGGTTGTGAATGAAATCCTCTACTTGCATTTTAGACAGTATCCCAACTAAGTTTTTAAAAGAGGTATTCCCCACTGTTGGTCCTTTCATTTTATTAATTATTAATAGTTCGCTGGCATCTGACATCTTTTCAAATGGTTTTAAACACACTATTATTTAACCACTACTTCAAAAATCCAATCTAGATCACTGTTCACTCAGCAATTACCGTCCGATTTCTAAATTATAGTTTTAATAAGAGAGAAAGTAATTTTAACTAAGTCTCTTTTATGAATAGCAATAGTACTTTTAGCAGGTTTCATTCAGGTTTTAGAGTCAGTAATAGCACAGAAACAGCCCTTGTGAAGGTTTCAAATGACTTGCTTTGAACAGCTGACTGTTGTGATTGTGTATGTTTCTGTTCTCCTGTTATGATTGTGTATGTTTCAGTTTTCCTGTTTGTATTGTATATTCTGTTGTGGTTGTTTATATGTCTGTTTTTCTCCCTTGTCTTGTCTAGTTTTACTTCCTGTGTTTTCCCGCCGTTTTGATTACTCTGCCCACTCCTAATGTATTGCACCTGTTCCCCAGCCCTAGTGTCACCTGTTCCTTGTTTTTTCATTTACCCTGTGTATTTAGTCTCTGCGTTCCCTTTGTCTTTTGTCAAATCATTTTGGTTGTGTGGTGTCTCTGTGTGTCAGTTAAGTCAAGTTCTATGCTCCCTGGATTTCCTTTGGTCTCAAACTCCTGGTTTTTGGATTCCCTGTTCCTGTTTTCTGTACTTTCCGGTGCAGAACGCTGCCGCACAAATTTTAACAGGCACCAAGAAATGGTGCTGGCTGCCCATCATGTTCCTATTGTTGGAACTATTGTTGTATTGATTTTAAAATTGTAATCATCACTTTTAAAGCATTGAATGGCCTCGCTCCAAATTATATCAAGGATTTATTTAACAGACATTCACTTGTGATGTGGCACGTCTCTGCGGAGGTGTGTGTTCATTTGTGCTTTAGAACATAACCTCTGTCAAAGAAAAAAAAAGTTTTATTCCTCCGATTCTGCTGGTGCAGTTTTATTCACTCTAGCTCGCTTGACCACTGCTGCCTCTCTCTGGCGGTTGAAGCAATATTAACTACATATTATACCTTTTAAGTAAAGCTCTTGTGTAAATTTACTTTGCATCCCTAATAACAGCTACAAAATGTATCATGCGTCTGCAGGACAGCTATACTGCACGTGTCCGACTCTAGATTTCAAAGGGGTTCATCCATTTTTTTGTGAGCAAATTCTGTTCAGTTTCTGACCAAACTATCCCCTAGCTTAGTTCTGTTGACTGACTGTCTAAATATAGAC
Organism: Zingel zingel; assembly: GCA_023566125.1. Taxonomy (NCBI): domain Eukaryota; kingdom Metazoa; phylum Chordata; class Actinopteri; order Perciformes; family Percidae; genus Zingel; species Zingel zingel. Next base: position 7,597,509 of record CM042316.1, on the reverse strand, counting down.
AGGCTCCCACTCCAATGAGTCGGAGCCCTGTCTCTTTCTCTCTCTGTCCGTCTCTCTTTTTCTCTCTCCAGTTATTTCATACATGGGTGAGAGCCTGTGGTTAAATACTGCAGCTCAGAGCATAACTAATATTTGTATTTGATTGTGTGTGGGGTGGGTGTGGCTGTTATCCCAACATCTGTATCATCAGTGCCAATGGCTGAGAATGTGGAGAACTGTGAGCTGAAAAACTGAGAAGAGTTGTTTCCTCATAAGTTCATTTATTACACAAACTATGGCTTCTACTAAACCCCAAGTGACACTGAACACATAATTGTGCTATCAACGATCGATTTAAAAAGTATTCAGTACTGATGTGACTAACAAAACAAAAAATCTAAAAAGATTCACTAAGAAATGTTGAGATATGACAATGCACATTCATAGAAATTGCAGGTCACTGCAATTATTTCCTTCCACCTGTTTCCTTTTGTCCCAGATGAAACTTTGATCGTAAACAATACATTTTAAGTTTCGAGTTCTATGTCAATTCCAGTCATTGGCAATGACATTTTTTCTTCTCAGGTTCCTTCTAACAATGCTACTACAAAATACATAAAGAAAATCACGCAAGTAAATGTGACTCTAAGACAAAGTGTATGAAATATATAGAACAGGATACCCCTCATTCAAGTGGATCTTTGTCTTCTTTAAAATTAAGGAAATAGACGCTTGCCGTAGGGACTGTGGCAATAAACCAGTCTTAAAGGAGAACTCCGGGCAATTTTTACGTTAATCCTGATCGCTATAAGTATGTGAGTACTGTCGAATCGAAATCGAAAAAAAACGAGCCGAATCGGTGCTAGCATCATGGAGCTACTGCAGCTAAGGCCGAGAGCTCCCACTTAGCTAAAACGGCAGTTTTGGGGGCATATCATAAAGAGTGCCTTTGTTCCTCTTAACAGACACAAAATGCAACTAAAATGTCTGTGCAACATGAACAGGGCCCTTACATGACAACAAGATGCGTTTTCAACTCAGACATTGTTTAAATTCACCTACCCTGTTAGCTGCTAGCTGCCGTCTGATGAGTGAGTGTGTTCAGCCAGGCTTCGGTAATAATCATCAAGCAGCAGTTCTGTGTGTATTTGTAGCATATATATATATCCATTTTGTGTGCAATCCATCTGGCGTTGGTGAATAGTAGTCTCTGCAGTGGCGAACTGTGCGTTAGTTGCCTTAGCCAGGCTAGCAGGTTCGACCGGCATATCCTTCTACCTCCTCCCCGCCTTCCCCGCCTGCCGCGGCCGACAACAATCCACGGGCGCCCGCTGGTCTGGTGGATGTCCTCCAGAGGACAGTTCATGCTTTCGCGGCGAAAAAAGTTTATTTCCCCCTCAAAAATAGGTAATTGAGCACTGTAGTGGTTATGATCATATCCGTGACTATGTAACTACATGGAAACAGGCCAAATGATGCCTGTTTCTTGTACAGTAACAGCGTTACTGAAGGCTGGCTCTAGCACCATAGTTACGTTACTCCAAGCTTCTTCCCTTGTGAACACCTCCACTCTTCTACGCTACGATCTGCTATTTACCTTTTCCTGCTACAACTGAATTCCCGCGGGACTTCAGCGCAAGACTACAGCCAGCCTTTTGTAACGCTGTTACTTTACAAGAAACATGCATCATTTGGCCCGTTTCCATGTAGTTACATAGTCACTGATATGATCATAACCACTACAGTGCTCTATTACCTATTTTTGAGGGGGAAATAAACTTTTTTTGCCGCAAAAATTTCACCGCGAAAGCATGAACTGTCCTCTGGAGGACATCCACCAGACCAGCGGGCGCCCGTGGATTGTTGTCGACCGCGGCAGGCGGGGAAGGCGGGGAGGAGGTAGAAGGATATGCCAGTCGAACCTGCTAGCCTGGCTAAGGCAACTAACACACAGTTCGCCACTGTAGAGACTACTATTCACCAACGCCAGATGGATTGCACACAAAATGGATATATATATGCTACAAATACACACAGAACTGCTGCTTGATGATTATTACCGAAGCCTGGCTGAACACACTCACTCATCAGACGGCAGCTAGCAGCTAACAGGGTAGGTGAATTTAAACAATGTCTGAGTTGAAAACGCATCTTGTTTTCATGTAAGGGCCCTGTTCATGTTGCACAGACATTTTAGTTGCATTTTGTGTCTGTTAAGAGGAACAAAGGCACTCTTTATGATATGCCCCCAAAACTGCCGTTTTAGCTAAGTGGGAGCTCTCGGCATTAGCTGCAGTAGCGCCATGATGCTAGCACCGATTCGGCTTGTTTTTTTTCCTATCGACAGTACTCACATACTTATAGCGATCAGGATTAACGTAAAAATTGCCCGGAGTTCTCCTTTAAGGGCCCGATTGAACATGGCAAGCATGGGTTTTGCCAAGATATCTGAACAAGTTTTATAAAAGTCAATGGGAAACCCATCAAGTCCAGGGGACTTGCTGCTCTGCATGGACCTTTTGGCCTGTGTTATTTTGTCCAGTGAGAGAGGTTGGGCAAGCTGGGACTTAAAGTTTTGGCTGATGGAGGGCAAAGGGAGGGGATTAAGGAAGTCATCAACCAGTGATTGATCTGCTGATGATTCAGATTGGTAGAGTTCCTTATGTTTCTAAAGCAGGTATTAATATCATAAGTATTGGAAATGATTCCAGAGTCTGGGGATCTAATTTGGGGGATTAAATTGAGTGAGTATAATTGCCTTAACTGTAAAGTCAGGAGTTTACTAGGCTTGTCCCCAAATTCAAAATGTGTTTGTTTAGTTTTCTGTAGTTATTGAACCGCCTGGTTTGTCTCTGTCTGGAGGGCTAGCCTCTTCCCATATAGCTCTGGGTCTGGAGAAACTGCGTATCGTTTGTCACTTTTGAGAATGTCTGTAGACAGCTCCAATAGTTTGGATTTACGTTGTTTACTGGCAAAAGATGATTAAGAGATGCTCCAACCACGAACATACACCTTAAGTGCTTCCCAGACAGAGCATGGTGACATATCTGGGATGGAGTTAACCTCTAAAAACAATTTAATTTCATTAGAGAGGCAATGGATGTATTGACCATCAGAGAGTAAGAGGGCCAGGTTTTCTGAGTTAAAGGCTTCCCAGAGAAATGGAGAGTTAACAGGAGTGGAGCATGATCTGAAATAGTAATACTTTCATATGAACATGACTTAATTTTAGACAAAAGGTTTTGGTCAATTAAGAAATAATCAAATCTGGAATACGAGCAGTGTACATGAGAAAAGAACGAATATTGACGTGCAGTGGGAAAAGAAAAACGCCATGCGTCTGTAATAGCAAAATCTTCAAAAAAAGCTAGAATGGTCTTGGCTTTGAGTGAGATGGGTACTGGTCTAGGGGAGGAGCATTCTAGTGTACTGTATAAGACACAATTAAAGTCCCCTCCAAGAATAAGCTCATACGCATTGAGGTTAGGGTTGGCTACCAAAACCCGGTTCCACTATTGAACCGGTTCCTACGCAAACGGTAGTATTCGGACCGGATTAGAACGCAAATTTTGGTTCCTCATTTCAGTATCGGCTAAAATTTTTTCCCACTGTCGCTCCAGACAGCAGCAGACTCTTTTTTTTTTTTTTTTCTTTCTCCCTCTTCCGATGAGTGGCGCACATGCCTGCACGCAGTGTGAAGCGCATGTCCGTGCTATTCTCCGACATGCAATCACTGCTGATAGACGGCTTTTTGTACATGCTCCGAAACGGACGTAAAAATATCACACTTTCTCTGTAGTCTACCGTTAGCTAGCTATCGTAAATGTAGTTTACTTTTATAATGTCATATTTTCCCTCTGGGCTCACCAAGACAGACGTGAAAACATATTAACCATTCACTGCACGTGATCACTAGTAAACATATTACACTTGCTCTGCCAACCCTGTAGCCTAGTGGTGGGGGAAGCGGGACAGCCTCCCCAAATTGTCCGCCCTTTCAAACTCATACCTGTGTGTACAGGCCTCTTGGACACCATCTGAGAGAGTTTTCTCCTGGGCAGGACATGCCATACGTCAGTCGAGGTGTTGTATCTTGCCAGAGAAGGCAAATATGGTCATTTTTCTGCAAAAGAACTGCTAAAGTTTGAAGCTGGTTGGCATACCAACTCAAAAACATTTATTTTGTTGTTACTTGTTAAAAGTGTAACTGTTATTTGTTAAATTATTGTAGTTATGTGTTAGGTGACTTAGGTTTACTTATTATATATTTAAGTACTTTAAAACGTTAATATATTGTTCAATTTAAATAATTTTCTATTTTAAAAAAAGGCCTTTCTTTGATGTCATTTTTCTGTTTTTCAAGAATCGGTTTAGGAATCGGTTAGGAATCAGAATCGTTTTAAAAGTACCTGTTCGGCATCGGAATTGTAAAAATCAAAACAGTACCCAACCCTAGTTGAGGTCGGGAAGAAAGGAGATCATTTTTTAAATAAACTGGTGGTTATCCAAATTAGGTGCGTAGATATTAGCAAGAGTGACTTTTGTGGAGTACAGAAAACCAGATACAATCACAAATCTCCCATATGGGTCTTCAAGTATAGTGGATGGGGTAAATTGGACCGTGTTGCGGATGAGAATTGCCACACCCCTGGCCTTGCTCTGAAACTCCAATTTCTGTGTAGTTGTTGGTGGTCAGTTACTTTAAGAGAGGAGACACACCAGCCCGATCATCGGCCGTCGGACCGTCTGGCGAGGTCGGTGACTCGAGTCTGTTCGGTGTGTCCCGAGCCGTCGTTTGTCTGAGGAGCCATCAGCCTTCATTTGGGCCGTCCCGACTTGTTCAGTCGGAGACAGAGCAGTCGGGACTCGCCCAGAAATGGGGAGCGGATGAGCCTCCAAAATCTGACGAAAATCTTTTAAACTTACCTTTGTCGATCTGAAATGAAGACAGATTCAGCAACTGCATGGCCTATTTCTCGCTTAAACTGTTTTCAGAAATACGTTTTGATGAACTATTTTAGTACAATATGAGATAGTATTCTGAACAAGCCGCCATGACAGTCTGGCTGTGAATTTCCAGAGAAATAAAAACCACGTGACGCGTTCGTCCAATCAGCTGCCGGTTAATGGAAACAATACAGAGCAGCGCCGCCTGCTGCTATGGAGACGTATTACATTTCGCACATGAGCAGAGCGTACGCTCAAGTCGGCATCGCCTCAGTGTGTTCTGAGGCATTTTTTGGACCTCGGGGACCCGACTGATCAGTCCGACTGCCTTTTTTGCCGACGGTCGGCCCGTCTGGTTGGTGTGTCAGGGCCTTAAGATGAGTTTCCTGGAGAAACACTATCTGCTTTAAGCTGGTGAATGGCTAAATACCTTATTACGCTTAATTGGAGAATTGAGACCTTTAACATTCCAACTCAGAAAGGTTACTGCCCCTCCTCCAGTATTGCCCCCCACGCTCACTGGGCTACTTGGCATAAGAAAGTCAGAGGTTGCATCCTGTAACAGATTAAAAAAAAAAAACTGAGAGAAGAAAAGAAAGTAGGACATTAAAAATAAAACATACAAACAAAAACCTAAACTGAACACAACAATAACAAAAGTGAGAGAGGTCAAAATGAGTCCCTCTGCTGTCAGGGACAACCCCCTGACAGCAAAAGGAAAGCCTATCTTTGAGAGCACTGTAAACATCATGTAACAGTATGAAGCATTATGATGGGAAAAAAAACTCCAGTTTACAAGAGAAATGAACAAGTAGCCTAAAATATGTATAATAAAGATTACTTCAATCACCACTGTATTTAGCCTAAGTCATGAAGCCTAACTACAACAAAATATCAAATAGAGCATGTCAAATCTAAAAAACAATGTGTTCATATTATATTATACCTCCTGGCCATTACTCTTATTAAACTTTCAACAAAAGAACAGAGAGGATCAAATGTCCAGCAACAATGTTAAAAAAAAAAAAGCAGATGCACATGTTAAATGTAGCCAACTTTGCTTACCGGTGGACATTTCTTCATATCATAGACAACACAATATTAAACGAGACTGTAACAAACTAATGCCACATCCTCAGCAGCCAACGTTATACAAAAAAAGTGAGGGTGCAATCTTGTCACTGAAGAAGGCAGAAGCGGTAGAAGGGTTATCAAAAGTACGCTCAGGTCCTCACATACGTACATTTGCAAACGTAGCGTTATCCGCGCCACGGCCAACCCGCAGAAAGCGCACGCTGTGATACAGCTTACGTCGTATTTACCAAACCTGCAGTTCATCGGGTAATCAGCGCCTTTCTCTGCCCACTATACTGTAAATTGCGCTGTAGCAAAGCGTTAAGTACTTGTGCTATGATACGGCTGAGTGCAGACAGCGATATTCCCACTGCTGATGCTATGACTGTTTGAAATGATTCTGAGGCCAATATTTGTAATGTAGCGAGGAGTTTAACAACTGCTGGAATGGAATGTGAACGCTGAGTAGGGGAGATTCAATGTCATCTTTTATTTCTTCCAGTAGCCTAACTTAGGGTGACCTTATTTCCCAGAACTAAAACCGGGACACTTTGCGCTTGACCATAGTGCTTGTGCACGCACACGCTTTTTAACGTGAACATGTGCCAGCCCAGGTCAGACATAAACACAGACAGATGAGACACAATTTTGCCAACAGCACACATAGGCCTACTGCCTACAACATAATGGGGTATCTCAGTTAATGTTCATGAATTTTCTTGGAATGTAGCCTACATATCTAAGAAATAATATTAAAAGACATTGAGTGAGTTTCGTGTGGGACCAACTTTTTTTTCAGAATTAAAGCATTCTTTTGGAAAATGCACCCACTGAACTTGTGAAAAACTTTCATGGCACTAAACGAATTATTTTAGTCTGCTGCCACAGGCTTGAACTAAAGTTATGGTAACACTTTACGGTAAGGGTACATGAATTATGAATTCATGATTTGTGCATTACTTCATTCCTTTATATCTTATGGATCATCAGGAATTGACATAAGTTCATAGCCACTCATTCATGACCTCATGCACATGCATGAACAACACATCAACTAAAGCATTAGGTAAGGGTAAGGTGGGTACATCATTATGCACAAGTTGTGTTCAAATCAGAATTTGTGCAGTGATTACATTTTTTTGCAGAAAAATAAATAATCATGATCATGCTTAATAATTCATAATGATGTGCCCACTTACCTAATGTTTTAGTTGTGTTGTTCATGTATGAGGTCACAAATGACAGACTATGAACATGTCAATTCCTGATGATTCATGGGATATTAAGGAATGCCGTAACATATAAATCATTAATTACATAATGCATAATAATACATAGGCCTACATCAATTAATTAATGCATGAATTCATGATAATTCATGTACCCTTACCGTAAAGTGTTACTAGTGTTATTTTAACCAACAACACACACACACACACACAAATGTAATCTCATTTGATAGAGCAGATAGCTTCCCTATTGGAAACATTCATTCCATATACAGTATTTGTTATCATGGCTCGTGGAGGTTGACCGTGGGCTGGTTTGGGGTTATGTGTGTGCACGTTCGATTACTGGACATTGGGACAGCAATAGGGTTGTAAAGAATGATGCCATGAAGTCAGTGGGTCGCCCTTGTTCCGAGCCCTCGGGAACACCAACAACTCCTGTGGGAACGGTTTTCTAGGTCGTTGGCCTTGTGGTGGAGAAGCTGGCTTCTCAGCCTTGCGCAGCGGGTCAGCAGATATCTCGGTGCCGATTCCAAAGTCGAAATCCTATTCTCATGGTCATCTACGGTAGAGCTGAGAGCAGACTGGGACTTGCGAAGTTCAGCAAGAAGTTCAGACCTGAGTTCTGAGATTACCTTTCGGAGGGTGGTGGTGATCAACTTTTCCAGCAACGCAGGGGTAAGTTCTGTGCTCATTGCTAGCCCTGTAGCATTGGCTGTGCTATGTGCCAGCTCGCCATGAGCAGCACGGTTGTCAGCAACAGGTGGTTCAATCTCTGACTTCTGTGGGTTTTTTAGGAATCTTACTTGGTGTGTGACTTGAAGTGATGATGTTAAAAACGTGGAGACTTAAGACAAAATGCTTTGTTTTGAAGGGTAATTTTAAAAAAAATTCACAGAGAAACTGCAGCACACGTCTTATCTCTCTGAATGCATACTGGAAGTCATCTATCGAGTTGTTTGATGGAAAGAAAATCTGAACTCTTGAAAGTGTTTACATCCAGAAAGTCAATGCTACAGTGGCTAGTCACCGCTTTAACTTTTATGGTATGGTGGTGGGAATTGAGGTTTTCCACAATGCGTTGAAAGTCCTCTTCTGTATGGGGCCATAAACCCCAGATTTCATCCAGGTAGCGGAAGAAGCATGTTTTTTTTATTTTTTATTTTTTTTGCATTGCATTTGGGGAGGATGGTTTCCTCCCAATTTGCCATGTAGTATGCTGGGGCGAATGTGTTGCCCATAGCAGTGCCTTTGATCTGAAGTTAGTATTTCCCATCGAATTCGAGGTAATTTTTCTGTGAGGCTGAGATGGAGTTTGTAGATATCGGAGTTTGATCATGAGGGATCTGGGTGTTTTTGCATAGTAGATTTAATTGCCATTAATCCCAGAGGGGTTATGTTTGTGTAAAGGCTCTCCATGTCATGAAAAGAATAGACAAGGTTTCTTCACAGTTTTGTTCCTAAATTTTTTCGATACAATTGTAGGTGTCCTTAATATAGCTGTCATGGCAGTGGAAAGGGGGTAAGGTGAAAGTCAAAGAATTCCGCGATCCTGTAGCTTTCACTTTTGCAGTCCGAGACGATAGGTCTTCCTGGGGGGATTTGGAAGGGGACAGGCCAACTTTCGTGGGATTTGTGTCTTTTTGGGAGAAGATAGAATAATCTTTTCCGGGGGGGATTTTGTGCCATCAGAAATATATATATATATATATATATATATATATATATATATATATATATATATATATATATATATATATATAATATAGTTTTTTTTTTGTTTTTTTTGGGGGCATTTTTCCGCCTTTAATGATAGGAAAGCAATGAAAGGGGGAGAGAGAGGGAGAAGACATGCAGGAAATCGTCCCAGGTCAGACTCAAATCCTGGACCTTCTGCGTCGAGGCATGAACCTCTGTATATGTGCGCCTGCTCTACCGACTGAGCTATCCTGGCGACATCAGATGTTGTTTTTTAGTTTTTTGAAAATGAATCCTTTTTAAGCCATGGAGTCCAGGATTTTATGCTTGTGGAGTGCTGTGTTTTCGTAGATAGGATCTGTCAAAGCGGTGTAATAATTTCTATTGGTCAATTGTCTTTGGTTCTTCCTGGATATATTTTATATACAGTTCCGTCTCCTTCCAGCAACACATAAACCACATTCAATCTAAAGTTAAGTCTAGGATTGGTTTTCTATTCCGCAAAAGGGCCTCCCCTTCATTAGACTGCCAAACTCGCTTTGGTGAAAATGACAATTTTACCAATTCTCGATTTCAGTGATGTTATTTACAGAACTGCCTCAAACTCTCTCCTGAAAAAAGTGGATGTTGTCTACCACAGTGCCATACATTTTGTGACCAGAGCCCCTTATAACACTCACCACTGCAACCTCTATGCATTAGTTGGCTGGCTCTTGTTACACAGTCGACGCCTAACTCACTGGTACCAACTGATTTACAAGTCCATGCTTGGCAAAGTCCCACTGTACCTAAGCTCACTGGTCACAATAGTCTTACCCACCAAACCTTCGCTCAAGCAGTTACATCTCCTTGGTCAGCCCAAAAGCGCACACCTCCTTTGGCCGCCACTCCTTCCAGTTCTCAGCTGCAAATGACTGGAATTAACTACAAAAAACCCTGAAACTCAAAACCCGTATCCCACTAACTACCTTTAAAGCACGTCTGACTAAGCTCCTGTCCGATCACTGTACGTGCTAATTGTTCTCCATCATTCATGCATTGATTTTATACACCCTATCCCACTGTCTCTGTCATGCCCCATTGCACATTTGCACATATCTGTTTACGCACTTTGCATCTGTCCTGCCATGCAAAACTGTATTTCTCCCCACCATTGTTGCAATACACAATTTTTGCACATATACTACTCATATCTACACCCACTTCACTATTTAGACCACAACCTGCACTAACTGTATATTGACTCTTTACTACATTTCAGCATTTACAGTAGATAGTTCTGTCTATTCATGTATATTGTGCTACGTTTGATCAACATCACTATCTAGTCCACACTTTGCACAAACTGTACTTTGACTCTTTACTACATCTCAGCAGTGTTATAGACTGTCTATTCATGTATATTGTATTATCACCATACCACTTTCGCATATCCATCGACTTACTTACACCTCACTTTGCGCCAGCTTTGAAATGCCTACTTAATCTGTACTTATGTAGCCTATTGTATTCTATTTCCTTGCACTATATTGAAGGTGAAACTGTATGTTGTCTTGTACGCTTATGCTTTTCTTGGCCAGGTCGCCGTTGCAAATGAGAACCTGTTCTCAACAGCCTACCTGATTAAATAAGGTTAAATAAAAAAATAAAATGGTGTTCGGTCCAAAATGACAACTGATTTTCCCTTTTCTGCTGGTTTTATGACAGTAGGGGTGTTTTCTTGAAGTTCTTTGAGGGCCTGTATTTCAACATCCAACAGATTTGGGCGTTTGATATGCAGCCTGAGATTCTTGAGGGTCCTTTGGTCCTCGTGGATAAGATGGATGAGTTATTCGGGGTGGGCGTCAGTGTCAGGTTCCCAGGTGGATTTAAGCCGAAATGGAGAAGGATCAGGGTTGGATTGGGAGTCAAAATAAGTACTGAGCTTAGTCTGCGGTGTTATTCTGTAAGGTGAGTTAGGAGGGATGGCCTGACATTTGGGAAAGGCCTTTTTGGAGTAATTGTCTTTGTGTCTGGGTCAGGATGAAGGTGGGGGAAAGGTTGAGGACTGATTTGTCAAGTATGGGAGAGTGGGTGGTCCAATTTGGGTCTCCAATTCTCAAGTCTCTTCTAATTTTTGTGCAGATTCCCCTCTTGAAAGGGATTTGATGCATCCACCCCAAAATAAAGAACTGGATTTCACTCAATGACCAAATACTTCTTTTCCTCCCCCCCTTTTATTTTGGCATACTTCACTTTTAACAGTTACCAAACACTACCTCCACCCATTGTTTAGTTAACAGACCTTTACAGTAGTTGAAACACATTTGCAATCAATCAAACAGACTGATCACACTGCTCATGTGCAGGATGAAAAAACAGTATGCAAAACAAAAAATAAGAATAGAATTAAGACTTAATATTTGGTTTTGGTTTCCTTGTTTAATGAAGCTCAGTGTAATTTCATTCTACTTCAATGTTTTCATTATCCTCTCTCTCTCTTTCCTAATCTGATGATCTGATTCTGGGCGTTCCCCCTTCAGTTAAACCAACCAGAATTTGCCATGATTTCCATGAGCCAATCACCTCGTTGCATCCCCGCTTTAAATCTGTTCTTCTCTCTGCTGCTGTCAGTTGTCATTTCAGGCAAATCGAGCAACCCTCCTCCACCCTGTTCACCTCCATTCAACATCATTCACAGCACCCAGGGTCCTACACCAGAAGGACTTCTGCACCCATTACATCCATCCAGATCTTCAGGCTTCCTTCACCACCGTCAGTGTCTAGACTCCATCGAGGGGATATTCCTGCCTACTCATGGCCTCTCCAAAGACTCTGTATATTTGAATAAACTTATTCTCACCTATCAACAAAGTCTCTCCTGATTGAATTAGATTATCCATTTATGGACAAATAAGATAACATGCAGTCATTTTCCTTTTTTCAAATCCAAGAAAACAAAAAAAGGAAATATTGGCTTGTTTTTTTGTTTCTAGATTGAATAGAATAAAGAATCGTAAGAAAACAAATAATCTTGTGAGTTGGATGTGGTAGTCGTAAGATTTAGTTTTGTGTATGTGAACTGTATATGATGTGGGTCAATTTTAAAAAGTAAAACAAAACAGAATGAGGAAAAAGTGCTCCACAACAGCTTGATGGACTTTATAATGGGGTAAGACTGTTACGATCAAGATATGTTATTTGTTACTGAGAAGAAAAGAACGTTCTGTGTGTGTGTGTGTGTGTGTGTGTGTGTGTGTGTGTGTGTGTGTGTGTGTGTGTGTGTGTGTGTGTGTTGGATGTTTGTACAGTGGGGTCAAATTTCAGGTTGCTCTCTGGGAAATGACAGGCCACTTTGGCTTCATAAAAACATGATTGTTTTCAGGGGAAAGCTGAGAGCTAACTGACAAGGAAGACAAGGGAAGCTGGGGTCACCTAATCCTCTCTAGCCTGTGAAACACAAACTCCCACAGAGGACACACACTCACCACCTTGTCTACTTTTTATTTGATGTTTTAATGAGCTCATACTGGTGATTTACACAGCCATGCCTTCCAACAAGACAGTTTTACTGCCAAGCTACTATGAGGCAGTTAGGACTTCCAAACATCACTCCTCCTTTTACTTCCCATTTGAATCTGGAATTCTTGTTTTACTTTTCATAAATGCATTGAGTTGCAAGAAAGAATATATTTGGATTTCACAACATTCTGCCTTCCTTTTTTATTGGACCTCTGTTTGATTTTTTTTTCTTTGCCAGTGAATGGCTACCCATAAATACCACTCCAAAATAATATCCCCTCTAACCAACCCCTGAGGCACTCAGCTTCACACTCTCTCACTCACTCACTCACTCACACACACACACACACACACACACACACACACACACACACACACACACACACACACACACACACACACACACACTAAACCTATGCTCCTATATTTATGCTTTTCTTATACTCATTTATATTTATACTTTCTATTCTTTTATACCACATTCTTGTATAGTTGTCATCCATATTGCTCTACATGTTGGTACTTGTTTTGTATATTGTTTGTGACATTTTGTTGTACCTTGCACCATATGTGTAGTCTGAATGTTTGCTTCATTCCCACAGAATGTTGCATTGTTAATTATTTTTGTTTGGCACCGGGGACCAGAAGAAATACAATTTTGTTTCTCTATGCACTGTACTACACTGTATAAAGATGGATGACAATACATGATCTCTTATGTCTTATCTCTTCTCTTAGTTTAGTTCTGCAGTAGAGATATCTCAAAGTGGACCAAAATGTTGGACCGGTCAAAGCGACTGACCTACTAACTGATCTCCATCCCCATTCTCAGGCACTGCCAGCACATATCTTCAGTCAGTTCCAATACATGTAGAATAAAGGAAGCAGAAAGTGTCTCCATTCAAACTCTGTCTCTGCCCATTTGTCCTTGAGATGAATGATCCATTTCTGAGTTGTGAAGCTATTCTGGTCATTGAGAGCAGCTCCAGTTTTTTAGCATATCCCTGACTATGTCTCTCTAATAGTGAGGGAGACATAGAGAGACAGATTTCCAGTGGCTCTCTGAGGACAAGAGAAGTTCATAATGAATATGTATCCCTGAGAGTCGACGAAGAGGAATCACATTAGGCTAGTCTGTCTCTGCTGACAAACTAAAGGCCTGACATTTCTACTGATGACTGCAGGAGTTTGTAATCTGCAGCAGAGATGTGGAGAAACTGTGTGCGAGCCATTTTACATGTGTGTGTGTGTGGTAACAGAGTATAATTATTGTACTTTAATAAAGTCAGGGTAGTGACACAAGTTCAGGTAGTTAAGACACTGTTTGCAAATCTTAGCCACTCTTTTTGCAAAACTCTAAACACATTCTCACTCACTAAAACACATTTTGCACTGTGTTGCAAAATGGTAAATACATGTGGCAAAAGTTAAACACAACTACAACACAGCTGTCATTGTTTACACACAACAACTCAAAATTGTTCACACTTGTTTCTAATGATGTGATCAAATCAGTTATCTAGAATATAAGCCAGTTCAGAGTACACAGGTGGCCCAGATACGTTGAATGTTGATACCACAATGGATGGAAACAATGTGAGAGGCAGAGGAGGAAGAGGAGGAAGAGTTTGTGTAAGAGGTGGTGGACGAGGAGGAAGAGTACAAGGACAATGAAGAGCAAGACCAAGAATAGTAATTTCAGATCAAATTCGGGCAACTGTGATAGACCATGTTCTTGTTCATGGAATGACAATGAGGGAAGCAGGACAAAGAGTACAACTCAATTTGACCAGATTCTCTGTGGCCACCATAATCAGGACATTCAGAGAAGAGAACGGGTAAATGTATTGTTTTTCTAATTTGTGCGACTGAAAGTTTACTGTATACATTTGATATAGCACATCAGTTTGTCAATAGAAAGGGGACTGGGGAAAAAAGAAAAAGAGGTACAAGACATTTTACATATGAATGTGATATCCATTACTATTGTTTCTGTATGTATACATTTGTAAGAGCATTTTCCCTTTTGTAGAATTGCAAGACTACCAAATGAGGGTGGAAGGACTCCTTTGTTCTCCCAACAGCAAGAGGCTCTCATGTTGATATGGTCCATCAAAACAATGCCATCCGACTGCGTGAAATACAGCAAAGAGTTCTAGAAGACAATGTAAACTTGAAGGAATCAACAGTGTCAGCCTTTCTACCATTGCCCGTGTCCTCCATCGCAACAGGGTACGCATGAAGCAAGTGTACAGAGTACCCTTTGAGCGCAATTCAGAAAGGCTCAAAGATCTACGATATCAGTATGTGCAAGTAAGTGTACACTTTCAGCCCTGATGCTTACAGTACAAGTTTCTAGCCTACAGTTATTGTCCTATACTGTTACTGTAACTGCATTATATTGTAGTGTATGTAAATCAGGAGTGCATATACATACACTTTTGCAGAAGTATGTCTTTCTGTAACACTTACTAAACTATTTATTTATCTCTTTTATATATAGAGGGTGTTTGAAATGGATTCCATGGAAAGGCCCCATGAATATATTTTTGTAGATGAAGCAGGGTTCAATCTGGCGAAGAGGAGAAGGATAGGCTGGAATATAATTGGCCAACGTGCCATTGTGGAAGTCCCAGGCCAGCGTGGTGGCAATGTCACCCTATGTGCAGCCATAAGCAATGGGGGGGTTCTCCACCGTCATGCAACCCTGGGGCCATATAACACTGACCATCTTCTTACATTTCTGGGTGGTCTTCGGGATGTTTTGTTTGAACGTGAGCAGCAGGATCATCAGCAGGCAGTGCATCCTGTCTATGTTGTGGTTTGGGACAATGTCAGCTTTCACCGTGGTGTCCGAATACGTGAGTGGTTCAACATCAAACAGCGATTTGTGAATGTTTGCCTTCCACCATAGAGCCTTTTCCTCAACCCAATAGAAGAGTTTTTCTCTGCGTGGCAATGGAAGGTCTATGACCGTAACCCATATACAAGGGTAAATCTTTTACAGGCAATGGAATTGGCCTGTGGTGACATAGGTGTGGAGTGTTGTCAAGGCTGGATCCGGCACACGAGAGGGTTCTACCCCGTTGCCTAGGAAGGTACAACATTGCATGTGATGTGGACGAAGTCCTCTGGCCGGACCCAGCACAAAGACGGGATGCTGAGGCAGAATGAGTCTCTCATTGACTTTGATTTTGCAATTGCACAATATTTTGTGTAATACGCTTTTCATTTAGAGTTGTCTTTGTTCTTTGGGCTTACTTTATTTTTATGCTGAAAATACAGCAATTCAATACTGTATTACTTGCAGTACTTACAGTATGCAATATATTTGCTGTACTGAGTTGTGAATTATTTACTTTTATTTATGGCAAAATTATTTTCTATATGCAACAAACATGTTTTCTCTGTAACTACATGCCCTGGACGCTGTGTTCTCAATTTTTTGATGTAGTGTCTAATGAATGCTGATGAGTGTATAAACACTCATCAGCATATTGACTGGCTGTGTTTATGTTTTGAAAGCATTGTTTGAGTTTGAGCACAGATCAAATGGTTTTGAGGCAAGTGTTTGATTTTGCCAGAAGAGTCAGGGGTTTTGTGAATGTAGTTTAAAGAACTGGGTTTTGTGTTTAAAGTTTTGAGAATATGGGTGAAGGTTTCAAGAAATGTGTCTTAGCAATTGTCAAATACTGTAACGTAAATAAAAAAATAGGGTTTGAAGTACGGGAAAACATGTTTCTTTTAGCATATTTCTAGTTACAGTTTTTCTCAGTTGCTAAAACACTAAAACCCATTGGCTGAACAAAGTTCTCAGTTGCCTCAACTCATTTATCTAATTGTGCAGTCTGTTGTCAATACCTTAAACCATTTCACATGGTAAAACACAATTTGCAGATCTCACTTAGACTTTTCAGCTGTAGTATAGGCAGAACGACTTATTGGAAGAATTGGGTTGGTTGTTCTCCAAACTCTCTGCAGGAGTTTGTTAAAAAGGATGCTGAAAATCTTGAATTAGAATAAAACCTTTTATAATCAAGAACAGTGTCAGCGGATTCCTCTTCATACAGCATCACAGCATTACTATTAAAAGTCACCACACAGCAAAACTCTAAATACATTCTCAAAACACATTCTGCACTCTAATGCACATGTCGCAACAATCAAATATAAATAGAGAACACATGTCATTGATTGAACACAACCACTCAAAATTGATTTCACTTGTTTCAAATGGTGTGACACAACCAATATAAGCCAGTTCAGAGAGCAAACAGGTTGTTGAAGGTGGGAAGGAGAAAGTCTGAGAATGGATAGAAGAAACAATATGAGAGGACGAGTGCATATGTGAGGTGGGTGATGAGGAGGAGGAGGAGGAGGAGGAGGAGGAGGAGGAGGAGGACGACGACGACGACGACGACGACGACGACGACGATGACGACGACGACGACGGTAAGAAAGAGGAAGACAAAGAGTGGAAATATCTGATGAAATTCATAGACCATGTTCTTGTCCATGGACAATGAAAAATATGAAATTTGTTTTGAGATTAAAAATGTACTTCTCCTTGAGAACTGTTTTGAACAATGTGTTTTCTATTTGTTGGTGTATTGTTTACTGAATGTTTGATAGTGTATATAATTTTGATCACTTTGTTTATGATTTGAGAGCAGTGTTTGATTTTGAACACAGGTAAAACTGTTTTGAGGCGAAAGTTTAATTTTGCGAGAGGAGTCAGAGGTTTTGTAAATAGTGCTTGAAGATGAGGTTTTGTGTTTAATGTTTTCAGAAAATGGAGCAAGGTTTCAGAAATTGTGTTTTAGCAACTGAGAAAAACTGTAAGTAACTCTTAGAAGAGGTTTGGCATGGTCTACAGGCATGCATTTGTCTTTTATCTGTATTTATTTTTAGAATATTTTATTTTCAAATTTTCAGTTTAATGGGACATACATAAACTCACAAAGACAACTCCAAATCCCTTTAGGCATGCCCTTGTCTTGTATATATTATATTTGTGTGTGTGTGTGTGTGTGTGTGTGTGTGTGGTTCTGAAAAGTGATAAATAAGATACAATGTAAGAAAAAAATTCTACAAACTATTAAACTAGTCACTATAAAGCGCTGGAAATACACTGCTATGTGCGGCCCTGCTACAAGGTAGAACCAAAAGACCACAATGGCGCTAATGACCATACAAAATGATCCCACTTAAAAATAAAGATCTACCATGCAGGCTGAATACGCCAAATACTAACTTAGGGGGATATTAACAGACTAAATGTACAGACTACATACACTCAAAAAATAGATTTGGGCATGTGTTTGATTAGCAAATTAGGAGTTTGCTTAAATTACATGAATGACTGGTGTTTATCTTCATTAAATTATTCATTCTTGTCTGTAAAACGTGATTGAAAGAAAATTCAGATGAATTATTATCATACAGATCAATGCAATGAGAAGTGGATTAATCAAAGCAACGACTGCTTGTACTGTCAGCTATTGTGCATGCTCCACGCCCTTGACTGGCAGCTGATTGGACGAACGCGTCACTTGGCTGTGGCTACTCCCGAATTTGAAAAGAACCTTAATGGCGGCTCTATTGGAGTATACATACTCGTATTTTACGAAAATAGTTAACCAAAACGTATTTCTGAAACCATTCTAAGCAAGAAATAGGCAATGCAGTTGCTGAATCTGTCTTCATTTTAGATCGACAAAGGTCAGTTTGAAAGATTTTCGTCAGATTTTGAGAGGCGGCGAGCCGAGCCGGCCGCTACTCATTTGCACAACGTTGGTTGGATTCATCTGATTCAACTACATGAGAATGAGCGGGCGAGGTCCCGCGACGCTACCAGAATGCATTACACGGCTGCTCCCATAGAAATGAATGGGAAGCTGGGACTTGACGCTGACGTTGGACAGTACACGCAGCATGACTAGCTACAGCTGCATTGTTTCCCATCCTCCATCCACGTGTAAGTAATATATACAGTATATTTAAACCTGAATGTATTTAATTTAACTTGGTGAGTGATAATAGTCATTGGCCCTTGTGAGACGTTTCTCAGTGCAATTGTTTTCTCTAGGCCTAACGTTACAATATAATAATGCGTGTCTCTCTTTCTCAGTTAGCTAGCTGACGTTATCTAGTTAACGTTGACGTTAGCTCAACTGCACCTTGCTAGGTTTCAATAATTTACACCCCAGGTACATTATTTCTCGTAATAGTTTTGCTGCATGTAAAAAGAAATGGCGATAAATAAATAAAACTTACAACCAAGTTTGTAAGTTACTCTGCAATTAGACACGGTGTGCGGGGTGGGAGGGGAAGAAGGGAGAGTGCCAGCAACTAGTCGTAGCTACAGTGAAATGTATTTTGAACATGGCTTTGAGCGGTTAACGTTAGGCTTAAGTGACCATAACTTTTAATGCCATGATGAGCTTAATCTATAAGACTGTAGCTAATACATCCGCAGACTCGTTTTTATTGTAGCTTTTTATTTCTTTTAACAACCGAGTGTGACGACAACCGCACTACTCTAGCAGAGTGTGTGTGCCTTGAGATTTTTGGTTAGGGGTCTGGCTAAATAACGTTACTGTAAAATTAAAACTGGAAGGCAACATGTCTGTCGCAGCAACTCTGGCAAGGTAATAACAAGAAGCAAAGTTAAAGATAAACCTGTATCTTCAAAATTAATTACATGTGATTTTTCTGCCTCTAACCTAAGATTAGATCATAAGTATGATTGTTTCCTTGGTATTACATTTTCACTGGTCAGTTGTGGAATTCATTTGGCCATTCTTAAAATGAGTAATTTCATTATCTGTATTTGGTATGATATTGCCAAATTAAATAATTGCACTATTCCTTCCCTGTCTTTTGTATATTTTTTTGTAAAATTGTAAATTCTATTGTATTGTTATACTGTACACCTAACAGTATGTTTTATATTTCTTACTGTCATTTCTGTTTTTATTCTTTATATGTTAAGTGAGTGTTGTACTTTGAGAGAATAGATTACCGGAGTCAAATTCCTTGTTTGTTCATGCAAACCTGGCCAATAAAGCTGATTCTGATTCTTTTTAAATTAAATATATGCTCCTCTGCATTAAGTTGAGTAATGTCTGTTATGTGTAACTACAGATATTGTAATGCCTATTTGAAACGTAAAATTGTTTTTCATTTTAAAAGTGTTTATCTTTTTGTAACCAAAAATTAATCCGAAATGTATTTATAGAATTCAAGCATTTTAGAGCGTTAGAACTGGACACATCACATGTGAAAGAGGTGGCTCTGATTGAGCATGGGGAACTACTTGATGACTACAAGTTAGCTGCCTATTCAGTGGGAGGCCTGCGTCTGGTTTCTCTGAAGAGACACACTAACTTGAAGTTTGTAAGTATTTTCCCCCACAATCAACCCCGATCATATACCCATCATGCATGAACTCAGTTATCTTAATGTTTTGTTGTAGTGGTGTCCTAATGTTGTGATTTTTTTTTTTTTTTTTTTTAAATTTGTTTTAAATTTAATTACATTTTTTAATACTTGGTATTGTTGGTGTTTTAATGCTGTGAACTTGTGTTTTACAGTTGTAAAATCTTGTATTGGTGTTTGTATACTACAGTTAGGTTTTCCTTTCGACAAAGATGTTAGTCTCTCTCCTGCTGAGGGAGGGACATAGGAAAATTCGCTTATAGCCTACTCTGGTACTGCTAAGAACCTGTGTATTGTACCTGTCAAATAGATTAACATTACAAGGCACAGTTTGTGGTAAAAGTGACTTTTTATTGTTGCATATTTAACCTTTTTTTATCTGTGTGTTCAGGTCTCCACAATGAGCCATCCTATGAGACTAAGGATCATTCTGGGTGAAGATGATGCCAGAAAGCTAATCCTGCCAGCAGGGATACCAGGCTCCATGGAAGAATTGTACCAGACTATAAAGACTAGTTTTGGATTAGAGCAAGATTTTCGTCTTCAATATCAAGATTTTGATTTTGGAAAGGAGTTCATAAATCTGTCTGTGATCTCTGAAATTGATGACAAAGCGACTTTAAAGGTGGTCTACTTGCAAAGTTCTTCAGAAGATGACTCAATGATGCGTCAACCTCTAGCAGTCCAGAGCCTTACTGATTCCTCATCAGTCTCCTCGGTTGACACGGATAATACAGAGCCTGCGTCA
Source organism: Zingel zingel (assembly GCA_023566125.1). Taxonomy (NCBI): domain Eukaryota; kingdom Metazoa; phylum Chordata; class Actinopteri; order Perciformes; family Percidae; genus Zingel; species Zingel zingel. The sequence goes on along the minus strand of CM042316.1, from coordinate 7,576,893 downwards.
TCATCGGGGTTATTGCCATCTACACGGCTGTGCATGTGGCCAAGTGTCTTTACAGTCCCTCCATTCAACTATGAGTCTGAACTGCAACTGGAAACGGCCAATGCTGAATGCAATGCAAGTGGAACTCATTTGAACCCGCCACCAAAGCTGAAATCTCACATTCTGGAACGACTGTCTGAAGAAATTCTTAAATTCAAAGCCTAACCAACTGACAATGATCTTAATGACGTTGCAGAAGCACTTGTAAAAAAAGCACCCTTGTCTGAGGGAGCAAGGATCCTTCAATGGCTGTTATGCCTGGAAGATTAGCCTTAAATACAAAATGGCCAACTTCCGGTCCAAACTGAGAGGCCTAGGATGCCCTGAAGTGACGATAAATTCACTAAAGAACAAGAACCAAGACAAGCGTTTGGCAGCGTTGAATGTGAAAAAACCCAGAAGGGCAGAAGTCAATTACTGTCCACAGCATCCAAAAGGAGAAACCACTGAGAGTCTGGAGACAGACAGAGTCGCACTGCTTTCAGAAATCAAGAAGAGGAACAATGAGCATATCGTGAAGTTGAAAATGGAGAAGACTTTCTCATACAGGAGGCAAGAAATCCTTAAAGGAGAGCCTTTGATTGCAGAGAGAGGTGATTGTCCTGTGTGCGTAGGTTTTTTTAATCTGTTGTTGTTGTGATGTTCTGACAGGGTTAGTGACATGTGCATTAATGATTTCCAGATCGACAGGGAGTTCCATCAACTTTACCTCTACTTTCTACATTCTGTGCTGCTCTCGACCACTACTCTCCATGCCTGATGGAGATATTTCAATGCAAAGGTGGAGCAGCTGGAAGAAAAATAAGAAATGTCATGGTGCAGACTTCCAAGGTTTGTCTTAAAATGTGTTGATTTATGCTTATACCGTGTTTTTTTATACAATACAATGTTCTTTACAACAGAGTGTGCAGCACAGCTGGAAAGAGTAATAAAATATTCTACTCAATTAAAGGTACCATAAAGTAAAATTTTACCTAAGTAAAATTACCCATCTAAAAATCTTCTAAATTAAAATGTAATTGCAATTAAAGCTGCAAGCAGCGTTGGACGGGCCCTCGCGCTTCTGTGCGCGTCGGTCTTACTTGCCAACACCGCTCCTTGCGACCTTGCATTTGCGCGGCACTCCGACACTGCAAATTGTCACCAATGAAAAGGGAACTCCCTGCTGAGTTCAATGCTACCTCACACAAGACTCTCCGTCATACAGTTCATTAGCTGTGAAAGGGAGTGGGGCCAAAGTATAGGGGTCAGTATCACATGAAGACCACACATTCTAAGTTTCATGTAAATCGGATCGTTTGTCATATAAGGCTGATTTCCTGTTGCCAGCGGGGGGCGCTATGACCAAAAGTCTATATTGTCCTGTAGATGTCCTCAGGCATGGACTCTTGTTGATTGTGGGAAATTTCAAGCAGATATGACAATGTACACTGTAGTTGCAGCCATTTTCTCGTTCATCGCTAAACACTCAAAATGGCCGCCACGCCCACACCGTCTGACGAAAAGTTTTTCTTTTAACAACTTTTCATCTTTAACGTCTTACGATGGCACAGACCAAATTTGAAGTTGATTGGAGTTTGTTAAAGTACGACATGTGGAAATGGCCAAAATCACACTAATTTCAAACTTTCAATTCAAAATGACAGACTTCCTGTTGGGTTTAGGGTATGGCTCCAATGGCATTTTCTGTGTGTCTTGACATGATACATATGTGTACCAAGTTTCGTGAGTCTTACGTTTTTTATTTTGTAGGGGGCGCTAACGAGCCATTTTTGAGTGCCTATTCCCGAAACCCTTAAAATACGTAAATTTCCACCAGACTTGATGAAACCACCAAATTTGGTGAGTTTTTGAATATGTTAAGCCCCTCAAAAAGCCAATTAATTTGCCGGGAAAAAAGAATAATAATAATTCCTTCAGTTCCATAAGGGCCTTTGCTGCTGTCGGCACTCGGGCCCTAATAACAAAATAAAACTCCAATTGAAAGTTGCAACAAGCTCTTACGTTGGTCTGTGAACCTCCATTAGGACTGGAAAAATAAAAATCAGCCCTGCCTTTTCTTTTCGACTGGAATGCTACAGCGCCAGTTTGTTCTTCTGTCCATCATACACTGCAGTAGTAGTTTCCAGAGCACGATTTTCTTTTTTTCTTTTCTTTTTTTTTACTCTAACGAATGTGATATAAAGTAAAATTACAGATTTGAAAAACGTATTCAATTACAGTAACATGACTAAATGTAATTCGTTATTTTCTATCTCTGGTGTGCAGTTGCTATTATATTACGTCAGCTGAGATCTTAAAGTAAAGGATAAAATCACATGGTAAACCTTCTGGGTAGCAATCAAAAAGCACCATGTGTTGCCTTTTTAAAAATGCTATCATAAATAAAGAATATTGCCTAAAGGAGTTTCCTTTTCCCCCCTCAGGACGACACAATTCATACGAGACGAGCATGTGTCCTCAAGTCCTTGTGCATCTCCTTGAACGAAGACCACGAGAAACTTGTGAATGATTATATGGTGGGTTACGTATGTTTGGCAAAGAAGCTGTAAACCAGTTGGAAAGAGCACATATTTACTTGCTTGTAGGGATGTAACGATGCATCAGGAATCAGTTAATCAATTTAAATATGTTAAATATGTTGAGATAAAAAAATAAAAAAAGTACTGTGTGCGATGCAACAGCCTAGGGCTTGACTCTTAACGTTAGTTAACATACAGCAGGTAACCTTAGCTTGCTTAAACACTGTTAAATGCTGACAGCTAAATGGTCTTTCGTGTGGCTGTATTTCACCTATAACAGTCTGCGGCGAAAGAGATGGAGACTTGCTGTGCTTTGAGACACCATAGCCAGAGTTGGATAAGGGACTTAGTGTTGCATTTGGGTCCTGCTCTGTAAGCTTGTGTTGCGTTAAATATTATTATAAAATACCCTTCTGGTTCTACTTTTGTTGTTTAAATGAGTGGCCTTAGCAATAAACGGGCCTTTCTTTAATCTTTAATTAATTTTTTTTATTTAAGATAAAATATTATTTCAGTTGCACTTTTGGTAAGGGGACACATCTCTTGCACAATTTATATAAAAGGAATGTCATTCTGTTAAAAAAAAGTTGTGAGAAAATCGTATCGTGAACTTTAAATTCGTGAGTTGTGTATTCTTACATCCCTACTTGGTATGATAAATTCAGAGGAGAAATTCATGGTGATAAATTGGAGGTATTTGAGGTGCAGTGTGTAAAAGGAATTTGCATTTTTTTCATAACAGACTTGGTATAAATGAATTATAATAGTCCTGTTTTATTAGTGTGTAGGTAAGTTTGGACTGACCATAGTCTATTATGTGCAGAGATGAAATGATATCATACCTTCAAGCACACATAAAACATTTTACCTATTATTATATCCCACAGAACACAGACCTCGAGGCCAGTGCTTCCATGGAGCAAACTGTGATGGGGGTGTATGTCTTACTGAAGGAGGGTGCGGAGCCTGAAGATAACCCAGAGAACATCGGTGTCCTGATTGAAGGTGTGGAGGTCCTCGGTGAGCTAGGAAACATTGTGCTTTGTTATTTGGACTAATATACTGTCTGAACCTGAGTTACCCAGCAGACCTCAAATGCACTTTCAAAGTGATGCAGAAGATTCTCATGAATCTGGATGGGCAGAGGTTGTCGTCTAAGGCACAATTCCTAAAAAAACAAGCTCATGGAGTGAATTTGCTCTAAGTAGAAGTCTACTATACAGATTTTACTTTTCTTTTTTTTTTTTTGCTTCCTAGTTTTCACAAGGACTTTTAGTTTGCTCAAATGGACACAGACTGTAAAAATGTGAAGCTACCCACCAGATCTCAAATGCACTGTCGAAGTGATGCAGAAGATTCTCATCAATCTGGATGGGCAGAGCTAATCGTCCAAAGCACAATTCCCAAAAAAACAAGCTCATGGAGCAAATGTGCTTAAAGTAGAAGTCTACAAGGCTGTTTTTTTTTCTCCCTAGTATTCACAAGGACTTTTAGTTTACAAGTTAAAAAATCTTTTAAACAGGTCTGAGATATTTCTGCTTATGTGAAAAACGTGTTTGTACTTTTCTAGAAGAAGCTGTTTAGAGATGTTCCGATGTTCCAAATTGTTCTTGCCGATTCTGATACCCAAACTTACGTATCGGCCAAAGTGTGTGTGTGTGTGTGTGTGTGTGTGTGTGTGTGTGTGTGTGTGTGTGTGTGTGTGTGTGTGTGTGTGTGTGTGTGTGTGTGTGTGTGTGTGTGTGTGTGTGTGTGTGTGTGTGTGTGTGTGTGTGTGTGTGTGTGTGTGTGTGTGTGTGTGTGTGTGTGTTACATTTTATTATGTTTTAACAGTTATTTCAACAGTAATGGATGTGATAGTATTGCTATTATTGTTGTATGTGGCTCAGGTTAAACTTTTTGTGATCATACATAAACAATGAATGCTGTAGTACTCTTTTATCTAGTTTGACAGTGAGTGTAACAGAAGAAAAATTTAATACGTATTGGATCGGTGCATAAACTCCAGACTTCCCGAAACCAGCATTTTAGGCACTATTCCGATACTGGTATCTGAAAATCTTATGTTATCTGGTAAATTGTTCCCAGTTAGGCAGTAGCCAATTGCTACAATTGGCTATGTGAGTAATGCAGGCAAAATGTTTTATAAAGCCGAATGTTGCATAAATAAATGGATTTGCATGTTGTCATTTTGTATGCATGTTTGGTCATATACAATACATTCTTGTCCTAGGAATGAAAACAACACTAATTAAACCAGCAAGATTGACATCAGTTCATTCAACAACACTGACATTACTATAACTGACAAACCTTATTGGGTTATTGAGTTGATATGTCAAGGTGGAATTTTGTTCTACTGAAGTATTTGACCAATGTAGAATACACTCAAATTGATTTAACTAAATTAACTAAGAACAAACATATACATTCAACAAGATGCAAATGAGTTGAATGCAAATACAAATATGTTTAACCAACACATGTATGTTGCGTTCAAATAACGTGATGGTTAGTTGACTTAACTTGGTTTGTTTAGATGGAATATAGGTGGCATGATAAAATCATGTTCATCCAAAGAATTATTTTTTTGAGTGTATGAACGTAGAAATACAATGTATTTACTATGAGAAATAATAGACCAAAGGTGCATTGAGTGTAATTACATTGAGGCCAAGCTCTACACATATTGAAGCTAACAATGCACACACTCAATTGCTCTTAAACTGGGTCTAATTAGCATGACCAACAGTAGCTCAAGTAAAAGAGCACAATATTTAGCTAAAAAGCGTTGATTGTACTCAATATACAATTGCAAGGAATTTAGGGATTTCATAATCTACAATCCATAATATAACCAACATTGAATGCCCGTGACCTTCGATCCCTCAGGCAGCACTGCATTAAAAAAACGACATCATTATGTAAAGGATATTACCACGTGGGATCAGGAACACTTTAGAAAACCATTGTCAGTTAAAGGGATATTTCACGGCTGTAAAGATGAATATGTATTTAAATTGGGTCATTTATGTAGTAGACATGTTCAATTTATTTAGAAATTGGTGCTTTCTAGACAGAGAAAAGCCAGAAAATGTGTTTTTGGCTCATGTGGATGAAAGACAACAACTCCCAGAATGCACTTGCTTCGCATCCCTACGAGGCCACGCCTACCGGTTACAGAGCGCAGTCAAGTCAAGTGGGATTTATTGTCATTTCAACCATACACTGTATATAGTGAAACGAAACAATGTTTCACCGTGGCTCAAGTGGTGTTGCACATTTAAAATATATAAAAACGACATTTTATAAAGACAACATTATATAAAAACAACATACGAGACAGGCTACATTTAGTGCACACACATTATAGACTATACATAAAGTGCAACTACTACTTAACGTAGAGCATTTAAGACAGACAAGGGACAGGACAGACAACAGACAACAAAAGACAGGGCATACGCAGACTTGAGCAATGATTGTTGTAAGTTAGGTTCAACGTGAGGTGAAGGTAGAATATAAGAACTTTCTTGAGATTTACGTGGTTGAAATCACCAGCAACAATAAATAGTCCATCCAGATGGAGCTCACTGATAGCTCCGTAAAGTTCAGCTAACGCATTGGTAGCATTAGCTAGGTGGGATGTAAACACGGAGTATTTAAACAGCCGTGAATTTGCGTGGAATGTAGAATGGTCGGCATTTAACAGTCAAAAACTCCACCAGCGGTGACCAGTAGTTGGATACAAGCACCACATTTCTGCACCAGTCCGTGTTAACATATACAGCCCACCTCCACGAGTCTTACCCGGCGACAGAGCAGCATCTCTATCTGCTCGGAAGGCTAGCAGGCCTGGTAGCTGGATAGCGGAGTCCGGGTACACTGTTGTTCAGCTATGTTTCCACAAAAACAAAAACACAGCAGTCTCTGAACTCGCGTTGGGAGTTTCGTTGAAGTTGGATGTAGTCCAGTCTGTTGTCTAATGAGCTGACATTTGCAAGCAGGATGGATGGGACAGGTGGCCGGCTAGCGTTAGCTTTCCACCTAGCTCGAACTCCTGCCCTCGTTCCGCACTTTCTCGCACACTACTTTCGATGTCCCCTTCCCTGGCTAGCGGTCTGCTAGCAGGTGAAGCTCGCGTACTGTGTCGAGTATTCCGTCTGTAATAAAGTTTCCTGCATATTCTCCGATCCAATGTATCCGGCCGCCTCTGTATTGCGGCTCGTACAGGTATCCATGAGCATCGGATTCGCGCACCAGAGCTTCAAAATCCCCTTCTGCCATATCATCTTCAAAACTACCTTCTGCCATCGTGGTTCCACAATAACAGGAAGAACGCATCGTCTCAAACTGTTAGCAGCGTTTTCTCTGCTTGTGAACTTGCGAGTTCATTCTTCCAAGAACAACCAGCAAGAACGTTCTCACCAAGAACTCAAGTCCGTTCTTTGCATTGTTGAGATTGAGAAACAGCCACGGTCTTTCCCCCAGTTGTCTCACATCAATACAAATTAAGCACACAAGTAAAGGAAGTCAAGTGACGGCACACAGCACAAATCAAACATAAAAGCAAATAAAATAAAAGCATGCCAGGCCCAAAGCTAACAACAAAATTAACCATGCAAAAAGAAATTGAATCAATTAAAACACAGCAAAAAAAAAAAAAAACATGCAAAACACATGAATCAGAAATAAATAAAGTACAGTTAACCAAAACATGCACAAAAACTCAAACTGCCGTGTGACACATGCACGTTTTGGAGGAACATATGCTGCCAGCCAAGCCACATTCTGCACTTATTACAACAGCGTGGCTTCGTAGTAAAAGACTAACTAGACTGGCTTGCCTACAGTCCAGACCTGTCTCCCATTGAAAATGCGTAGCGCATTATGAAGTGCAAAATATGACAACGGGGACCCAGGAATGTTGAGCAACTCAAGTCGTACATCAAGCAAGAATGGGAAAGAATTCCACTTACAAAGCTTCAACAATTAGTGTCCTCAGTTCCCAAACGCTTATTGAGTGTCATTAAAAGAAAAGGTGATGTAACACAGTGGTAAACATGCCCCTATACAAGCTTTTTATTAAAGTTTATCAGTTTGAACATTAAATATCTTGTATTTGTAGTGTATGAATACCTATTGAATATAGGTTAAAAAGGATTTGCAAATCATTGTATTCTGTTTTTATTTACGTTTTACACAACGTCCCAACTTCAGTGGAATTGTGGTTTGAACTAAATGTTAAAAAATGCATTATTTGTGATTAAAATAATGGTTGTTGGCAATGTATTAGATTAAAGACCCACACAGATGAATTTTACTGCCTTCATGGGAGCTCAGACCCCTCCTTATAAGAGCTCAACTCCCATTGGCTACCACGTAACTTGAGCCCTTCTCCTGTTTGTAACGCAGGCTTTCAGGGACGCGATGCACCGCACAGCAGTCTCCATTTACTGATTCATTTCTTTAGTCTGTCCGTTAGATTAGCGGTTCCCAAACTTTTTAGGCAACGCATTCCCCTTGTCCTTCCGGCCCAACGCATCTGTCCATTTCTCTCGCCTCCGATTCCTCAGTCCTTCTCTTTTGCGCTCCTCTTTCATGACTTATAACTTTAGATGTCCCACCTGACAGTTTCCCTGATTTTAGCTAGTTGTGCATATTTGCGTAAATAAACCATTTCAGCTAGTAGGCTAGCTAGTAGGCCTACATAGGTAACATTAAAGCTAGTAATGTTACACTACACGTATGTTACGTAAAGAACTGAAGTGCATTTTGGGTACATTTTTTCATTTATTAAAATGTAAGCTTTTAATTTAAAATTGATAAAGTTTTCAATTTTAGGTTTTTATTTCATGAAAAATCCCACTAAAAAGTATTGGTGTAGTTATTACACCATTACATTTTTCCTCTCGCGCACCCCCTAGAGGCACCTCGAGCACCCCAAACTTTGGGAATCACTGCATTAGATTAAGGATGGAAACCAGAGGATAGGCTGACTGTGGCCCCCGGCAGCTGGGGAAACTCTGTCCAGAAACAAGAAGTGAACTGTGACCCCCGGTCTGAGACAATGTCACAGGGGAGGTCATGCAGACGAAAAACATGGTGCAACATAAGTTCAGCTGCTTCTTTAGCAGATGGTAATTTGGGCAATGGAACAAACTGAATAGATTTAGAAAATCTATCCACAATATTAGGAATGTGTAACCCTCTGCGGGAGGCAGCCCGTTGGCAAAGTCGAGTGAGATGTGTGACCATGGACGATGAGGAATCAGAATCAGAATCAGAAAAAGCTTTATTGCCATGTATGTTTACACACACAAGGAATTTGTTTTGGTGTCGTAAGTGCATGTCACCTTAAAGCAACACGCACAGACACACCGAGTCGCCATATGCGGCGCCATCCCAACTCTCTCTTAACTCCCGCAGGGACAGATACAGCAAGACATGAGGAGAGGGGAGGGGGAAAAAAGCAGCTCTCAGACTATCCTCATAAAGATAAGAACAGTGTGGGAACAGGAAAAAACACCTCAGCACGTAAGCACACAAACAAACAGTACATTTGCACTGCTACATACATAACACAACATAACAGAACATAACATAACATAAATGTACAGTTGCATATTTAGCGGCGAAGGCGTGGGACTGGGGGTATAGGATGGGGTGGGGGGGTTTGACCTGCTGAGAAACGCACAGCCCGGCAGCCCCACTAGTGTCTCAGTCCACAGAATGTTATAGCGATAACACAGCATGAACAGTCCAGGACCGATACGACAATCAGCAGGCAGTGGGAAAGACGGGGGAGGACCAAGAGCGTCTCGCTTGCAGAGCCCCAACAGGGTGACTGTTTGTTCCAAGAAACGGCCTTGGCAAGGCCGTTCAGGATAAGTGGGCCGAAAGATTACATTTGTCCATTCTATTGTTCATCCGATCAACTGGTCAATTTTACTTTCCAAATCCGTGACCTTCTTCATGATGGTATCCAAGCCGCGGATCATTACCATGTTGTATTCCATCACGCGATTAATAGTCCCAGTTTGCGCACTGATAGTCCCAGTTTGCAAACTGATCGCTGTTCCAACAGCTCCAGTCATGCCAGGCAGCTTCCTTGGGCTTTGGACAGCTACCAGAGTCCTTTTAATTTCTCGATAAACCAGGGCCAAGCATCCTCCAATCAGCAGCAGTCCGGTTATCATGGTTCCGAATAGGTAGATATCCTCAACGTCCTCCACGGAAAGAGGTGAGAGACACACGACACGCCATTTCTCCCAGCCGTCCATCGTATACCCCACAGCAAACGTTCCGTCAGGACATGCTGGCTCACCAGCACCAGTGCTCCTCCTCGAGAATACAGTGTCAATTGTGCTGAGAGACCAGTTAATCAGCTCCATGATTCGGGTTTTTTAGAGCCTGAGCCTTGCAGGGAGAGTCTCTAGAAAGTTAACAAGACAACACAAGACACGAGACAAGATAGCAAGCAGGGTAGGGCTGGGAGGGAGAGGGAGAAAGCGACCGCCTTCGCTGAGAGCAGAAAGAGAAAGGGGCAGTGGCTGAAGAAGGCCTGAAGGGGAATCGCGAGCGGTCTGAGAGCTAATCTGTCAAGCAGTGAAAAACTCCTTGGGGTCCTCTAGGGTGCACCTTACACCCAGGAAACAGGCTAGGCGAGAAGAATTTCCCCACTGGAGAACCTGAAAGCCGAGATTAACAGGCACGAACAGACGATTATCAGGGCAAGCACTGGGAGCCGGGTGGTCGGCTTGAGTTTGACCTTGTCCACGATGTCCCAGGTCACTGCGCTGATGACCATCTTAGCAGGGAGGTTGTGTGGGACAGTTGTCATACTGGAACGGACGGGAAAGGATCTGGTTTGATGTTTCTTGAACCTGGGCAATAGGACAAGGTAAAATCTAAATAGTTAAAGAATAATGCCCATCAGGCCTGAAGGGAATTCAATGCTTCGCTGACTGGATGTATTCCAGGTTTTTGTGGTCTGTCCACATCAAGAAAGGATGCTTCGTTCCCTCCAACCAGTGCCTCCACTCCTCAAAAGCCATCTTGGCAGCCAACAACTCATGGTTTCCAACATACATTTCAACAATTTCTTTCTGTGGGGGACAAATTGCGGGAGAATAAAGCAAATGGATGTAACTTTTGGTCCTCCGCTGACTGCTGAGACAGGACTCCCCCACTCCGGAGTCTGATGCATCCACTTCCACAATAAACTTACATACTGGATCTGGAAGGAAGAGAATGGGAGCAGAAGAAAAGCGTGATTTTACCTCACTGAACACCCTTTCTGCAGCAAGGGACCACTGGAAGGCTACCTTCTGGAAGGTGATGGATGAGAGTGTCTAAATCTTTCGGAGTGTCCCGAGCTGCCAGCTTGTCCTTGATGTCATTAGAAAGCCCATTGTAGAAGGCATCAATCAGGGAAGAAGAGTTCCCACCACTCTCTGCTGCGAGTGTCTGGAACTCAATGGAGTAATCAGTCACTCTCCGGCTCCCCTGAGCAGGTTGAACAGTCCACGCACAGTCTCTCGACGAAATGTGGCATGATCAAACACCTTCCGTCAAGAGATAGTGAGGCAAAAACAAGAAACATACAATAAAAAACTAAAGACTGGCTGAAGTTGTGACACTTTCTATTAAAAATTTGTAGTCTATAAGACCAGCTCATGATTATCCTGATATCATTGCTATGACATAATTAGGCTTGTTTTCTCAGACTTGAAAATGCTTTACCAGAGCCACAGAAGACATTATACAATACTATATTTCACAGGTTAATCAATTTATTATTGACACACACAGAGGTTCCATAATAGTGTCGTAATGAATGGTCGCCATTAGGACTGCATGTTTATTCACACAGAACCAAGCAAAGGCAATTTCACATAGCATGCCAGCATTCTGGAAAAAAAAGAGACGTGACATGTAACACAACAGCATCTGTGTGTGTTAGCCGATCCGCACCATGTCGGTTTGGCTCTGTGACTTCCTCAGCTGCCGGCTTAAAGGCGCAACAACTCTGTCCCCCCGTTCAGTCTTTGTAACTTTCACACACTTTCAAAACACAACAGTCCCATCCTGAACAGGCTGTGTAAAAGGGGCTAGTGTTTCTGGAAAGACAAGTTGCTTCTGATTTTTTACAATTTCAGTGCCTTAAGCTCCACACACTAAATTCAATTCAAACTTCGACAAATAAAATCGAGCAATTGGCATGAAGAGATACCACTAGAGGGAATGGCAGAAAATATTTTTTTCATATTTTTTGGAATTGGAATGATGATTGATAAAATAGGAGAACATGTGTTTAATCCTTAACAGTGAAACCCTGTTTCATCTCTGTTTAGCCTCATCACCACCTGCCACACCACGTCCCCCGTGTGTACACACACACACACACACACACACACACACACACACACACACACACACACACACATATATTCAGAGTGTGTGTATGTGGGGGGGAGATGCAGGACCTACACAATGCCATGTTCACCCCTGTAAGGGTGACTGGTGCAGGCTCATTTTACCTCTCTGTTCACCGTGTCAACCCCCCCCCCCCACACACACACACACACACACACACACACATACACACACACACACACACACACACCGCACCTCCCAACACCCCTCAATCTTTGAGTCTTTACCCCCCTTACAGCAGCACAAGCGACGCACAGACAGCAGATTATATGGGTGGGCTTGGCACCAAGAAAAACATTGTATACAAAAAAAGGCTACTACTCTGAAAAGAAAGGGCTACTTTCTCTGACCAGGTCTTAAATACCATGTGAACACTGGCCTGAGACTCCACTGGTGCATTGTTTAAGAATGTGTATTGTACAAGAGGAGAATTGAGTTGAGGATTTATAAAACTGCGAACACTGATTGTAACTTAAGGACCCACAGTGACACAGGTCACCACCTAGAAGAAAAATCAACTTAATAAAACATGCCTACAGGCTGTAACTCCACAGTATGACTCATATCAATCACATAGATTCACAATTATTAGGGTGATTAACTGTCCTGTCATTAAAAAAAACAATATCTGGATGAGACAACACATATACCAAACAGGTGAACTACCAGGGCGCCCCATGTCTTAAACTCTTCATAGAATAGGCACACACCAGCCAAATGACATTTTGAAATTACTTCTGTACCGAGTTCTATGGCCATATTAACCTAAGGGACCAGGAACCTATTAATCCCCCATTCCTCCCATTCTTTGTGCATTGTGTGCAGATTTTCTTCGCTGGAAAACAGCCCGGCCCCAGATGTGCTATGTGCTGGTTGGTTATTGATTACCGCACAGCAAGTAAACTTGCATTCGATTCACATGGCTACTCCTACCACTGCTATGCTGATGACACCCAGCTATTCCTCTCATTTCACCTATTTGATGTTCAGGTTGAGCATCAGAGTTGAGTTCATTGAGTTCAGCAGCGATGCTTTCCAGAAATGTATCTGGATGTCAGGGCACCACCTAAAACTCAACAATGACAACACTAAACCTGTATTCCCTCAGAGAAATGGATTCCTGCTTCAATTCAATTCAATTTGATTTATATTATCAAATCATAACAAGAGTTATCTCAAGAAACTTTACAGATAGAGTAGGTCTAGACCACACTCTATAATATACAAGGACCCAACAATTGTAGTAAATCCCCCTAGAGCAAGCATTTAGTGCGACAGTGGCAAGGAAAAACTCCCTTTTAGGAAGAAACCTCGGACAGACCCAGGCTCTTGGTAGGCGGTGTCTGACGGTGCCGGTTGGAGGTCTGATGAATAGTGGCAATAACAGTCACAATAAAGATAAACTTAAAGACCTGTCCATTACCATGACAACATTATGGTGATGTAAACTCAGTAACAAGAAACCTTGGTGGGACCTTTGACGATGGCCTGTCAATCTTAGCAAACAAGACATCAGTAGACCGCTCTTGTAGATCATCCTGTACAACATCAGCTCCTTCGGGCGCCCATATATAGAGGGTTACTCCTCTACGCAGCAGCTGTGGGTTTGACTCCGACCTGCGGCCCTTTGCTGAATGCCGTTCCCCTCTCTTACCCCTTTGATGTCTTCAGCTATCCTGTCAAAATAAAGGCATATAATGCCCAAAAAAAAATCGTAAAAAAAAAAAAATCTGCTCCTTCCTCACTATGTAGGTGGCCCAGGAGATAATAATAATAATAATACTTTAGATTTATGTAGCACTTTTCAAAGTCCTCAAAGATGCTTTACATAGGATACAAATAAAAAGTAGCAGTAAACATAACTCAACCATCCTATTTGGTACAGGAGGTGAGTGTAATTAAGTATGTAGCCAAGTTTTTAGTGAAACAGAGGTGATGAGTTGACTAATCAAAAAGGAAGCCTCAATATACAAAAATATGAAATAGTACACATAGTTATTAAACATTCTCTGAGCTACGTGCTCAATATGTTTTCAGCAGGCTTTAGTTTTCCAAGAAAAATGTATCTGGAAATTAACCACTGCTTATAAACCCCACTAACTACACTTTTAAAACTCTCTTCTTTCACCCTGTAATCAGTACCAAATTACATTATTCTTTGGAGGTAATTATTAAGAAGTTATGAACCAGTAAAACAAAGTTTTAGATATGTCTAGATGACTCCTGAATCATTTACTCATTTATATCTAGCACAATTACAAACCCTACTATTAGTTTTCCTAAAACATTTCACAAAGTATACTTAGAGCACTGGAAAATAACATTTAGAAATGAACAGTGTCGCTGCTACTCTGGACCATCAACAGACATCACTGTGGACAGTTTTTAAAGCAAGTATTGGTACAGATAGTTTTGCCCTGCTGAGAGTCCCTTTAATTCAATATCCACTGTCCTTCACTGCTCTTCATCAGCGTAGCTTGTTGACATTGAATGTGGCTTAAGTGTTATCATGCAGTGATAGCCTGTGTGCATGTATCCCAGGTGAAAGTAAAATAGGTCAGAGTATAGGAAGTCTGTATACAGTCAGTTAGTGCTAGGTAGACTGCTTAGTGTAGCTAAATTCAGTTATTAGTCATTACTGACAAATAAAAGGCTATTTGTGGAGAATCAGCCTGCAGTGACATGTCTATAAAATGGTTTACACTGACTTTCACGCAGAGGATTTATTCACTGGGTACCAGAGACTGGCAAATCCATCAGGGTGCTACAGTTAATAGACTAACCGCTTACAGTCGTTTTATATCTTTAGCAGAACAATTAATAGTCTCTACTGTATATACTGCGAATTAAAAAACAAGACATCAGCAAAGAGTAAAAGAGCGATTTGGTAACGAAAGAGAGTAAAGAGTCTTCCTGACTGAACTTCCGCTCACGTTTCATTTTCATGAAAATTACATATTGCTCCAAGCTTTGAAAAAGTGGAATTAATTTGGGACATGGTAATTAGTACTGCCTCCCCATTGAATTCAACAGAGAAAATGCTGGTTGTCTGGCCAATAACTTAAGGGCAGTGCAGTGTAGTCCTGTGCAGTGTATGTAATGTCATTCAATATTAAACAAATAAATACATAATTAGTATGTAGTAAGTATGCCCATGAAATAAATAAATATGGCTATGAAAATGCATTAATCATAAGAAAAATTCTAAGAATTTGTGTACTTTGTCTAGTAAGGTCTGTCATTTATTTTATTAAGTCAATCCGGGTCAATGTAATTGCAATGCAAATGCAGGATTTTAAGATACTGTAAAAAAATTATGAATCACTAATACTTTCTTATAATGTGTTCTTGTCTAGACAAAATATAGATGCCTGTAATTGACTGACTTTCCTAAACTGGAGCTGGACTGATTGTTAATCAGAATCAAGTGAGTTAATGCAGACACACATTTAAAACATGCATGGCAATTGTCCACAGCACAATGCCTGATTAGATATATGTATGATCATCTTGCAACACCAGGGGCTTGAACTCAGAACCTTTGACGGTGCTGATCTCAGGGAGCTATTATCTGGGTGATGTCACAAGTGACATCACAACACCTAGTAGACAAGGAATTGCATGAAAATGCATAATTTTAAACTAGTGTAAAAAAAATAATTTCTCATTGGAAAATTCTGACAATGTGTGTACTTGGTTAAGACAACATAGAGATGCCTGTAATTAACTTTCACAAAGATCAATAAATGACAAACTGATGTCTTTATCTATGCATTGACTGCAATGCATAGATAAGGACACAATTCAAATTTTCTTCTTTTTGAGATACAATTTTGAAAATTTGCACACTAAATTTAGAGTGATCTTCAATTGTTGTGAAGTTTTTCCATGAACATCAAAGATTTAGTTTGGAAGAAATTGCAGTATTTGGGCTCAAAAATCTGAATGGTAAATTTGTGGGAGGAGTAGAGTTTTAGAAGTTTTGCAGTTTTTGCAAAAAGTAGAGTGATGGACTTCAAAATTGCCACTGGGTAAAAGCAGAGTATAGTTTCTGCTTTATTGGGGCTACAGTTTGGCCGAAGTTGCGATGTTGTTGCATGTACACAGTAAAAACAGAAGTGTTAATTTAACTCCTATCAAGTTGACTTTAACTCTGTTTCAGATAACATTTGGTCCCACTCGAAATCAGTGTAAAATTTACTCTTTGGTCAGTGTAAAATCTTTTGAGTTAATTCTACTCAATATTGTGTCAAAACATAACAATGAAATGTGTAAAAATATTTAACACTGTAGTTTAATCACACTGTTAAGAGTAATATGATTACACTGTATATAGTTAATTTAACTACAATTTTACTGTAAAAAATGACACTTTAAAGTGTAATGATATTTACTATTCATTTCACTACAGTGTTTTTCTTTCAATACAAATCATATGATGCAGTAAATGACACTTTAAAGTGTAATGATATTTACTTTTCATTTCTCTACAGTGTTTGTTTTTTTCAATATAAATCATATGATGCAGTGTTACTGAATTATAGAACTATCAATACTATCAAATGAAACCAAGCACATTAACACAAGATGACAGCACCCACATTTATTGGAAAAAAAAAATAATAATTTCAATGTCAGTGAATTTACATTGCAAGCCCATTGCCTTGTCTATGACAGAGAAATATAACATCATAAACATGTTCACCAGAGAAAGCAATATGGCACGACAAGGAGAGCTGTGTCATTTCCTCCATATGACATTTGTATGTCAAAAGGCCTAGTGTAGTGCAGGTTGTCGACATGAAAAAAAACTAAATCATGCTTTGATCTGATCACCTCATATGCATGGAAATGTTCTTGAAAAGTTACTGTAACTAAAGGCACTGTGAGTACCAACAGTTTTTCACACATTATCAGAACTGACTCAATCCGATATAACAAGGGCACTTCAGATTCACCTTTGCCACAGAGTGTGGGCAATAAACAAACCCATTATGTTTAGCCCAATTAACCTTCATAACCTGAATGCTACTGGGCACATGCATTGCCATAGCAATTCCAGAACCTCCTTTTACCATATTTAAAGCCACCATTTTTCCTGGACCAATATCTAACCGACTAAAAGTTGTTGAACTTCGCTATATGCCATTTGATTCTGATGCTTTTTTGCCAGAATTTTGGTAATATTTTTAAACGATTTAAGCTGTTTTTTGAAAAAATTATGTTTGCCTTCATACCTCAAACACCATCTATGAAGTACAGGCCCTATTTTCTGGATGCAGCTGGGATAGTGGATAAGAAAATGCTGCTTTGGTAAAAGTTTTTTCTGAGGATACAACTTCTTAAACAGTGTATGGTGATCCACAATTAAATGTTTTAAATATACACGTAGACCTTGAGATAACATGGGCGAGAATATAATGTTAATTAGTTGAAGTAATAAAAGAAGCAGGCCCCAGTGTTTGTCAGTAGAAGTTACCAAATCTCCAAAGATAAGAGGAACATTCCTAAGTAAGCTTACTGCATTCAGTCCCAGATCATTAGATCCTTCACCTAAATTAACAGCCACAGGCCTATTGTTTCTCTCCATGAAACCATAATCAAAACTTTGTATTCTTGACTGTATTTCTCCTGATGTAACAAGTTTTTCCTTCAAATACAGAAATAATAACTTCAATTCGTACTGGCCCATCCCTTCTAACACATCATGCATCACATCAACTGAGAAGTTCTCAGTTGTGTGAAAATACCTCAATGAATTTAATATGCATGACCTTTTCACACCAAAAACATACGGAAGGGATGGATTACAAGCCATTTCTTGACAGTGAGCAGTGTGCATATCTTTGGTGCGTAAAACTATTTGGAAGAATCTAAAGAGAATTCTGTTTGAAAGTCCTCCTATTTCGCTAAACAGAATCAGAATCAGAATCAGAAAGGGCTTTATTGCCAAGTACGTTGCACATACAAGGAATTTGTCATGGTGCTGTTGGTGCATGTCACACATTCAAATATAAGAAGGATAAAAAAGAATATAAACAATATAAATATAAACATATACACACAGAATGTATTAATAACGTTAAAAATTAAGTAAATAAATAGTAAAATAAGTAAGTTAAATAGTAGTAGAAAGGAATGCTACAGCAGAGTAGGTGCAGTGGCATGAGGAGCCAGAGGTGGGGTGTGGAGAGAGTCAGGGTGGTTTCCGGGCCTTGTTGATAAGACTAGTGGCGGAGGGGAAAAAACTGTTCATGTGGCGTGTGGTTTTGGTCCTGATGGACCTCAGCCTCCTGCCAGAGGGGAGTGGCTCAAAGAGTTTGTGTCCGGGGTGGGAGGGATCGGCCACAATCTTTCCAGCACGCTTCAGAGTCCTGGTGGCATAAAGGTCCTGGAGTGGCGGCAGATTGCAGCCAATCACCTTCTCTGCTGACCGAATGACACGCTGCAGTCTGCCCTTGTCCTTGGCCGTGCTAGCAGCGTACCAGATGGTGATGGAGGATGTGAGGATGGACTCAATGATGGCTGTGTAGAAGTGCAGCTGCCGCAGGAAGTACATCCTCTGTTGTGCTTTCTTGACGAGGGAGCTGATGTTCAGCTCCCACTTGAGGTCTTGGGAGATGGTAAAGACTCCACAGTGTCAATTGTGGAGCCACAGAGGGTGATGGGGGCAGGTGGGGCTGGGTTCTTCCTGAAGTCCACAACCATCTCCACTGTCTTTAGAGCGTTGAGCTCTAGGTTGTTTTGCTTGCACCAGGTCACCAGGTGGTCAGCCTCCGACCTGTAGGCGGACTCATCCCCATCAGAGATGAGTCCGATGAGGGAGGTGTCGTCCGCAAACTTCAGAAGCTTGACGGACTGGTGACTGGAGGTGCAGCTGTTAGTGTACAGGGAGAAGAGCAGAGGAGAAAGAACGCAGCCCTGGGGGGATCCGGTGCAGATGGACTGTGAGTCGGAGACGTGTTTCCCCAGCTTCACATGCTGCTTCCTGTCAGACAGGAAGTCAGTGATCCACCTGCAGGTGGAGTCAGGCACACCAAGCTAGGAGAGCTTCTCCTGAAGCAGAGCCGGGATGATGGTGTTAAAGGCAGAGCTGAAGTCCACAAACAGGATCCTGGCGTAGGTTCCTGCGGAGTCCAGGTGCCGGAGGATGTAGTGGAGGGCCAGGTTGACTGCATCGTCTACAGACCTGTTGGCTCTGTAGGCAAACTGCAGGGGGTCCAGGAGGGGGTCGGTAATGGCTTTGAGGTGTGAAAGCACAAGGCGCTCAAAGGACTTCATAACCACAGAGGTCAGGGCAACGGGTCTGAAGTCATTAAGACCTGTGGTCCTTGGCTTCTTGGGAACAGGGATGATTGTTGAGGACTTGAAGCAGGCTGGCACGTGACATGTCTCCAGTGAGGTGTTGAAAATGTCTGTGAACACTGGAGACAGTTGATCAGCGCAGTGCTTCAAGCTTGATCGGGAGACAGCATCCGGTCCAGCAGCTTTCCTTGGATTCTGTCTTCTAAAGAGTCTGTTGACGTCCCTCTCGTGGATGGAGAGAGTCGACACTGAGGTGGGAGGGGGGGTGGAGGTGGAGGGGACCGTTAAGGAGGGCATTGATGGGGGGGCCCAGGACCCTGTTGAGGTGGGGGAGGTGGAGGTGATGCACAGTGGCTGTAGCTGTAGGGAGGTGTTGTGGGGGATGGTGTCAGGACTGTCCTTTTGTCTTTCAAATCGACAGTAGAACTCGTTCAGGTCGTTGGCTAGGTGTCGGTCATTGAAGGAGTGGGGGGGTTTAGGCTTGTAGTTAGTGATCTGCCTAAGTCCTTTCCAGACAGTCGCAGAGTCATTAGCTGAGAACTGGTGTTGGAGCTTCTCAGAGTAGCGTCGTTTAGCCTCCTTCACTGCCTTGCTAAACTTGTACTTTGACTCTTTAAATCTGTCTTTGTCCCCACTCCTGAAGGCCTCTTCCTTACCAAGCCTTAACCTTCTGAGTTTGGCTGTGAACCAGGGTTTGTCGTTGTTGTAACTCACCCTGGTGCTTGATGGAATACAGCAGTCCTCACAGAAGCTGATGTACGATGTCACAGCCTCTGTGTACTCATCCAGACTGTTGGTAGCAGTCCTGAACACATCCCAGTCGGTAGAGTCCAAACACGACTGGAGATCCTCCACAGCCTCACTGGTCCACTTCCTTGATGTCCTCACTACAGGTTTGCAGAGCTTTAGTTTCTGTCTGTAGGCGGGGATCAGGTGAACCATGACATGGTCAGAGTGTCCCAGTGCAGCACGGGGGACAGCGTGATAAGCATCCCTGACTGTGGTGTAACAGTGATCCAGAATGTTCTCCTCTCTGGTCGGGCATTTAATATGCTGTCTATATTTAGGGAGGTCATGAGTGAGGTTTCCTTTATTAAAGTCACCAAGGACAATAACTAGGGAGTCCGGGTTGGTCCGCTCCACGAAGAGTATCTGGTCGGCGAGCATGCGCTGCGCGTCCTGCACGTTGGCCTGCGGTGAGATGTAAACACCGACCAGAATGAATGAAGCAAACTCACGGGGTGAATAAAAAGGCTTACAGTTTATGATGAAATACTCCAGGTCAGGAGAACAATGCTGCTGGATCACTGTCACGTCGTTGCACCAACCGCTGTGGATGTAGAAACAGATTCCTCCACCTTTTGTTTTGCCGGAGAGGTCCGTGTCTCTGTCCGCTCTATAGAGTTGGAAGCCTGCCAGCTGCAGCGCAGAGTCCGGTATTAATCCACAGAGCCACGTCTCCGTGAAGCACAAAACAGCAGATGAAGAAAAGTCGCTGTTTCTCACCAAAAGCAGTTGTAATTCCTCCAGTTTGTTGGGCAGAGAGCGCACGTTAGAGAGGAATATTCCAGGTAACGGAGGGCGTAATCCTCGCTGGCGGAGACGCACATGCGCACCGGCCCGTTTCCCTCTCCTCCGGCGTTTCACTGCATTGGCAAAGGTGAGCGCACCTTTGACCAGAATGTCCAAAATTTCCAGTGAAGGGAGAAGAAAAGTGGGAAATAAGTCCAATGGTGTTGTTCCCCTGAAGTTCACGAGCTCTTCACTGGTGAATGAGATGCGGGTACCATCGCAAGAAACAAGGTTAAAACACAAAACAAAACAAAACAGAGCGCACCAACACACCGTGTCGCCATTCTGCGGCGCCATCTGTTACAGAACCTGCAACAGTACCTTGCACTGAAAGAGTCCACCAGACCAAACAAACTATGCAAACTACCAAATTATCACGTTACCTGTACTACAGTGCCACGTACATAACCACTGTATAATGGAATCTCAATACCCTCACTCTCTAACACTTTAATATCTCGAACAATGGGAGCAAAATTTTCACTAAAACCATACCTTTTAACATCTTGAGTATGAAATAAGGCGCACAGGTGTATGTTAGCCAAAAAAGAATTCCATTCTGGAAAAAAGTAAAATATAAAAATATACTCCACCCAATTTATGAATACCTCGCTTAGAACCCAGAGGGTTGGCAACCTCAAAATCATCATAGAACATCTGGACCTGTATTGTCTGCTTCTCAGTTGAGAACAGGGGGTGACTTTTAAAAAAAGATCCATCATAAATATCTCTCAGTCTAGAGTTGCTGGTAGCTGAGCTTTGCAACATTTCTGCAACATACTGACTTTTAAATATTGACTGCAGTGTAGATAACATTGGAATATACATGAATTTATCTTGAACTACTACATGATCATATGTTCCAGTCTTTTTATTTCATCTTGTGTCAAATCTTGAACCAATCACACATTCAACTGGTTCTACTATTTCCCACTTGGCAGTCATACATTTTTATCGCTTGTATTCCGAATTTAGAATTGTGAAAGGATTCTCTAACCCCTCAAAACACGCCTCAACTTTATTGCACATTTCGGTTTCTCTTTCATTACTAAATACATGCTTTATCACTGTCTCTTTAGCATGCTGATGGATATCTTGAACGATCTCTTCCATGGAAATTACTACAGAATTCACTGTACTTTGACCAACACCTGCTGCGTTTAGATCAAAAATTACAGCTGCACAACTATTTACAATGTATGGCGAAGATAACTGACTCAGCCTCTAAACATTCAGTCAACACTTCATTACTTGTGTTGACAGGACTTTGAGGATATGAAAGATCATCTTCTACAGAATCAACTAAACTGCTTCCATGGCACTTATTAAAGGACAATTCCGGCGCAAAATGAACCTAGGGGTTATTAACAGATGTGTACCCACTCTTTCGCTCTCTGGGACATGTTTTCATGCTAATCGAATGAGCTTTCAGCTTGCAAGACGCTAGTGCGGACCGCCGATTAGCTTACAACGCTAGTATTCGGGGCACAGGGAACGTAAAAACAAATCGCTATTTATACCACTAAAAATGCTTGAAATATCACCACACTTCATTGGTAGCATAATGAGGGTCCCTAAATGTTAACCGAAGCATTGAGAACTTTGTAAGTGTACAAAGACTTCTGATGCTACATTGGATATTTTGGTGATGCAGGGAAGTTGTCATACCAGTCCTGGTATGTCCAGAAATCTTGGGAAGACCAAGAAGACATCTGAGGATTTGGCTTCATCGTTGACCATTGCTTGCCAATATATGAAGGTCATTTTCATCTTCTCATGGATAGTGTTTTCATCAGCAGAGTGTCTCAAAACAGCAATAGCTACTTCCTCATCCTCATCAGATGGCTCTCTGTCATAAGTGAAGGGCTGACGACCACGGCCTGGCCCACCAACTTAAGACAAAATACAATGTTAAGAACTCCGTTCTGTACAAGTCGCAGGTCACCATTATAATTACATGTCACTGATCAGTAAACATACCTTTGCATTATGCATTACTTAGACGTTACATTGCAATTACAAAGGCTGAAGAAGACAAAGTTGTGCTGGCTGAAGTTAGGCTACTATTTTCTGTTAAAGTTAGCTAGCTCATTAGCTATTTTAGTTTGAACAGTAACCGTTAAAATGGTTAAGCAATGTTAAACAAACCCGTCATGCAATCAGTGATCTAAGTTATTGTTTTATAACACAAACATTAGCTAGCTAACTATCAGAAGCATGCTAACATTACCAGTGTGTGTGTGTGTGTGTGTGTGTGTGTGTGTGTGTGTGTGTGTGTGTATATATATACACAGTGGGGCAAAAAAGTATTTAGTCAGCCACCAATTGTGCAAGTTCTGTTACAAGGGAGGACAGAACAGACTCAAGAGCAGAGCTCACAAAAAATAGGTTTATTAAGGATAGGGGAAAAGGGGGAGTTGGGAGGCAGACGCCAGGAACGGAGAAGCAGCTAAGGGGAGGATGGAGAAACTGGAGGGCGAGGATACTCAGGGGAGCCACAGGAATGACACTGGGGCTGGAGAGTACGGGAAGCGAGGGGAGGCAGGATTCTCAGGGAAGCGCGGGGAAGCCGTAGCCGAGGGAGAGACACTGGAACTGGAGAGCAGAGAAAGCGAGGAGCGGCTGGAGCAGAGTGCCGAGGGAGGGGGTCCGTGAAGCGAAGCCAGCTGACTGGAGATGACGGTTGGGACTGAAGGTGGTAACTGAGAATGAAAAGACACAAAACAGGTAAGTGAGCGTTGGGATAAGGATAAGAAAAAGAACAACGAGGTTTTCAGAAAGGATTTGGCTTAGCGTTTCACCAGGGTGTCTGGAGCAACAATCAAGCGGAGATGGTCTGTTGAGCCGGGGTAGAAATACAGGTCTTGATTGTAGATGAGAGGCAGGTGTGTGCGGTGGGAGACGGTGATGATGGGATGATGATCAGGTGCGCTCAGTCAGCTGGCAGCAGCAGTGGGAGGGGAAGAGCAGGCTCGGCACGGAGAATAAGAGAGAGAGAGACAGACCAACAGAAAAAACACAGGAGAGAAAACTAACCGGGCAATGAAATAGAAAAAAGGGTAAACAAAAGCAGAAAACTCACAGCCAGCCGACCCCGACCATCACAAGTTCTCCCACTTAAAAAGATGAGAGAGGCCTGTAATTGTCATCATAGGTACACTTCAACTATGAGAGACAAAATGAGAAAGAAAAATCCAGAAAATCACATTGTAGGATTTTTAATGAATTTATTGGTAAATTATGGTGGAAAATAAGTATTTGGTCAATAACAAAAGTTTATCTTAATACTTTGTTATATACCTTTTGTTGGCAATGACGGAGGTCAAACGTTTTCTGTAAGTCTTCACAAGGTTTTCACACACTGTTGCTGGTATTTTGGCCCATTCCTCCATGCAGATCTCCTCTAGAGCAGTGATGTTTTGGGGCTGTCGCTGGGCAACATGGACTTTCAACTCCCTCCAAAGATTTTCTATGGGGCTGAGATCTGGAGACTAGACTCTGGCTGAGACTCTGGAGAGTGGCTAGGCCACTCCAGGACCTTGAAATGCTTCGTACGAAGCCACTCCTTTGTTGCCCGGGCAGTGTGTTTGGGATCATTGTCATGCTGAAAGACCCAGCCACGTTTCATCTTCAATGCCCTTGCTGATGGAAGGAGGTTTTCACTCAAAATCTCACGATACATGGCCCCATTCATTCTTTCCTTTACACGGATCAGTCGTCCTGGTCCCTTTGCAGAAAAACAGCCCCAAAGCATAATGTTTCCACCCCCATGCTTCACAGTAGGTATGGTGTTCTTTGGATGCAACTCAGCATTCTTTCTCCTCCAAACACGACGAGTTGAGTTTTTACCAAAAAGATCTATTTTGGTTTCATCTGACCATATGACATTCTCCAAATCCTCTTCTGGATCATCCAAATGCTCTCTAGCAAAACTCAGACGGGCCTGGACATGTACTGGCACTGCAGGATTTGAGTCCCTGGCGGCGTAGTGTGTTACTGATGTTAGCCTTTGTTACTTTGGTCCCAGTTCTCTGCAGGTCATTCACTAGGTCCCCCCGTGTGGTTCTGGGATTTTTGCTCACCGTTCTTGTGATCATTTTGACCCCACGGGGTGAGATCTTATATATATCAGATTAACTTTAGTGTAAGGAAGCCTGGGAAGCTAACAATAACGTTAGCTAACAATACTATCTGTATAAATGTTTTGTTGTTAGCAAACGTTATTTTACGTATTTACCATTCTGACCAACTATACCTACAGGTATAGTGTAGGCAAGTATAGTTTGTGTTTTTAAGTGTAGGTAATGAGCAAACCACTGGTGATCTTTTTTTCTTACATTCTGAACTATTATACCTGAGGCCCTGAACTGGAGCTTGAACACCACCGCCTGTTTTTGACCCTGAGGCTCAACAGACTCCCCCAAAAACTGCTGACCAACTGCACCATTGAGAGTATCCTGACTGAGCCATTTTAACTATCCGCTGCAGACAGAAAGAACCTGAAGTGGGGAGTTCAAACAGCTCAGTGCAGGGACGGTGGGTAAGGTAGGCTTGAGTGTACCCAAAAATTCTGTGGCTGTGGCCTAAAGTTTAGATCGGGCCCAAAAAAATCAAGCCCGACCCTACCCGAGCCCATGCACGTTGTGTCCGAGCCTGGCCCGGCCCGACACATTAACTGTAATTATGAGCCCGAGCCCGATTTAAACCCAACAATTTTTTAATACATGGGCCGTTATACGACGTCTCAACTACAATTCCAAGTTGTTTGAACTGCAGAAATCTGTTTAGAAGGGGTATGCTTTGAGAAGTAACAAAAGAGGACATTGAAGGCTGACTGTCATCGTTTTTTTGCTGTCATAGGAAAGCAGCGTGCCGCACTTAATGCACTCGACAAAGCCAACACATATGTTGTCACTGCCCACGACTTGTTTAAAATGGATTTCCTCCAAACTTGCTTAAAGTTAATTCTCCTGTTTTTATTTTTTTCTTTACATCTTCAAGCTCCATGTTGCACTTAAGCTATACAATACAGCACAGCAGGCCCAGTGTGATGCGTGCGAGTGGAGGAGACGCTGCGAATGATTATGGCATAGCTTTCTCCCCACCCAATTAGGCTAATAAAGTAATCATTAAAAAAACACAAATGCTTGTTCAAGGGCCCGGCAAAGCCCATGGCTGCTGCTCCTGTATTCACCATCTATATGAAATGCTCTGTGGGAGCGCCTGTCTCTTTAAGCCCTACTCCCAACAAAACCCAGTCTGCTCCAATCAGCCAGAGTGTTCCTGGAATCTGATCTCCGCTGCAGCCTCGCTGTTGTATCACTAGTTGAAGCTGGAGCTTCTGCAACAGAGTATAACGTGGGCTTTGTACCGTGAAAAATATTTAGCAGATAAAGGATTCTGAACCAAACACTACCCAATCGGACATGTTTCAGCAGGAATGCAACCCGAAATTGGGGAGAATTTAACAACACTAGCAGCCAAGATGACATTTTACTGCCATTAGCATGTAGCTACATGCAACAATGTTAACACCACCACAGTAGCGTAGTAGGAAAAACACTCCAGTCCTGCCTACCTTGAGCAGATGACCAATCATAGCAGTCTGGCTTAGAGTTGCGTAACACTTAGCCGAGAGTAGAAAAAACAGTTAAAACCGGAGCGTTCAGAACAGTTGGAAATTTGAACGTTTTCGCTCACGGGGGGTTTCTCTAAAATACGTTTACCTCATTATTTGAAGTTTTGGCGTTTAACGTGAAAATCCAACATTATAACATTGTAGATGTGACAGAAAATACGAAAAAGCATAATAAGTCCACTTTAAGGCCAGACATGGCTAGTTTTTAAAATGTCAATGTGTGGAATATAATTAAGGTGAGCTGGAGATGGGCTAGTGGTAGTTTTACACTTGTGACAAAGACTGGAGTAGGTGTAACTGCTTTCTCAGTTAGTTTGTGTCTGTGATGGAACTCAGACAACAAGTGTGTGACCGTGCTTCAGTCTGGCTTGTTGAGAGACCAAAACATTCCATTCATCTTACTCGCATATCTTAAGCGCAATCCATGGTAAAAAAAAAAATGCGCATCTGTGTGCGTTTCCAACCATTGCTGTGCTAAATTATTTAAGATGGAGCTTGGACAGCCCTAAAAAAGACATGGGAAATGGATCTGAGTACTACACTGGATTATGAGGAGTGGGACAGAATAGGAATGAAGTAGGAATATTAAAACTATGTCATGCGATGTGAGGGTGCGCCTCATTCAGTTCATTGCTTCTATTGGACTCCCTCCAGATTGTTTAGAATTGGTCTGAAAGACACACCAAATTGTTGGAAATGTAAGACAGAGGACAGCCATTTACTTAATGTCCTATGGTCCTGTGATAAGGTCCAGGAATTTTGGACTGGGATACATGATAACCTATGTGGGATTGCAGGGACCCAGGTTCCATTCAGCCCAAAGTTATTTCTTGGGAGATGGGTCAATCTTAAGTGGGATAGATAAGTACATAAGAAGCTGGGTCCAGACTAGTTTAATGATAAAGATTATTTTAAGGGGATGGAAAAATGAAGGGGTGCCATCAATCCAGGAGTGGGCTTGTGAGATGGCTGGGGTGGCTGAGTTTAAAAAAATGTCATATAAACGGTTTGCCAGATTGGATGTCTACACGAGAAAATGGAGAAAGTACCTAAGCTTTCTGGAAGGCTCCCAAGAAGCATTGTGCCCCTTATTAGCCTGCCCAAACCTCAACCTCACTCCCCACTTATGGCTCCCCATTCCCAAACCAGTCAGATATCCCCCTCCAGCCGTCTCTACAAATGGTCTCTGTCACTACCCGATGTGAGTAGAGTGCAGATGTGAGTTGCGCATGCTCAGATTTAAACGGTTTACGGCATAACGCCAAGGGATCCGGATCCAGCTGCAAGCAATTAGCTATCTATGATTGTTTGATTGCTAACGTTAGCTCAAAACGCCATTCAAGTGACAGCCTTTGTTGTGTTTGATTGATAACTTGTAGCTAGCAGTGAACAAACTTCGTTATGTAGGTCCATTTTTATTGGATTGACATTACAGAAATCTGTCGTTAGCAGGGTTCTTGTACGCTACTTCAGCCTCTAATCTAGAACTCATCAGGGATCATGCCGTGAAAATGTGATACCTTACGTTAAATAATAAATCACTGGTATGTAATGTACCTATCTCATTATTCTGTGGCTAACGGCAAAACAGATCTGTGTGAAATCGTATTATTTATTTTTGTACTTACAGTATATGCTGCTAAGCTAAGTGGAATGCTCTCAAACCAAATGTTGTTGTGCATGCAATCACAATAAAGCATCTTCTTAACTTATATCTTATTATAGGCCTACTTGCACTGTAACATTATAACTTCCTTTGCTATACTGAGCTCAGTTCAGCAGGAGCCAAATAGAGGGAAAGGGGGAGAGAGAGAGAGGGAGGGAGGTAAAGAGACACACACACACACACACACACACACACACACACACACACACACACACACACACACACACACACACACACACACGCACAAAGACAGAGGAGACTGCAGACAGGAAGGTTCGCGGAGACAGTCGCAGCTGGAGTTTGTCGGGTTTTTTTGTTGGGGTTTCTGGGAGATGCTGTCCCCACCGAGGAGATGGATCAGAGACCAGTGTCCGAGCGCTGTAACCTCGTAAGTCCACTCATGTTCTGTATATTCCGCTGTTCTCAAACTTATCATTTAGTTCCAGCCTCAGTAGTCCGCACGACACATACAGAGTAGCCTATCTTAAGTAATCATGTTTGTTTCTAGTAAAAAAAAAAAAAACAGCTGAAACAGTGACTGACTGACTGACAACCCGCTGTAAGAGAACGCCTCCTCCTGCAGGGAGTAACGTTACCGTGAAAGTAGCCGACCGTCGGTCCGAGGTGACCTCCTGTAGCCTGCCGACACTAATAACAACTTGATGTCGATGTTAGCCTATATTTTGCTGAAACACTAAAAACTGAATTTAAATGTCATTCATCAAGGTTGGCTTTGGTATGATGATCCATATATTTATATCAGCATACATAGGATATTATTATTATTATTATTATTATTATTATTATTATTATTATTATTAAATCAGCATTTGAACTGAAATTAGTTTAAAATGTTTTTGTAATCTTTGGTCACTAAGGACTACTGTTTTGTAGACAATATCCAACCCAGAAAAATAAAATTGTGATTTCTATTATTTTTGGCAGGCTACAAACATGCAGGCTCATTGTCTAGTGTAACCTAAATAGTGAGACATGAGCTCTAGTGCTGAAATGCTATGTTGTTTATTCGATTAGTTGATTGTCAGTAAATGAACAGTTCATATCATTTAAGGTGGAGAAATATGGAACTTTTGCTTGGCTCCACCTTGTCACAAGCCAGGATTTGCTGCTTTTCTCTGTTGGTTGGAACAATGTGTTACCTTGGTCTCTGGGCTGTTTTTCACAATTTTTCTGACTTTAAATACACTAGATTATCAATTAATCATAAAAATAGCAAAATTATCAATAATGAAAATAATTGTTAGTTGCGGCCTGAATGGCAATGAAGAGGTAATATTATAAACAGTTGCATTTGATTCAGTTGAAACAAATGAACCATATTAGATCTTTGTTGATAAAATTATAACCACCATTTTAAATTTGACCTACTTACCATTTCCAGCCCACAACAAACGTAAAGGTGAAATATGTAATACTGACAGCTAGTGTTTAAAATAGTTACTGCAGTACAAATTCAAAATACTGAAGAGAGTCATCTCCCCTGCTCCCTCCTCCCCAGACTCGAAGTTCACGTTGGTTGCCAGGCTGAGACCGGAACGTCCAACAATGTTGCTAGACGCTTGTCTCACATAGCCAGACATTACTCCACAGCACAGCGGCGTAGCTAATGTTAGATGCTGGCTATATTGACATAAAACAGCTGAAGAGGCTACACATTGTAAACAGCCTTGGCCCGCTTGCCTGGTCCTGCGGTAACGTTAGCAGTTAGCAGGGTTAGTAGGCTTAGCATGGCAGCGTTAACCAGGACCAGTTGGGATCACTTTACTAGCTGTGTCTCAATTGTTTTTGCGAGAAACCAACTCGGGTACTCTAGCTGTATAATTCAATGTGAGTAGCTACACAGATGTTGAAATCACATCAAATGCCCGTCCCTAGTAGCTGTGATAAATTAGTCTGAAGCTAATGCTTACCTGTTCAGGAGGAAATTAGCCAACTCGGCGTCCTTTTGGGCTTTAAGCTGGCTCCATCTTTCAAATACATCTTCAATATTTACCCGGGGTTTGTTACATCTCTGGTCACACAACTGTTAGAAACATCCGTTTTCTTTTTTTTTTTTTATGTAACAGCTGTAGCGCGCTGGGTTTACGTTTTTACAGGTATATCTGGCAACCCGGCCTGGCTGTCAAACTGGGCAGTTGTTAATAATGCACAAAACACAAA
This sequence comes from Zingel zingel, assembly GCA_023566125.1. Classification (NCBI taxonomy): domain Eukaryota; kingdom Metazoa; phylum Chordata; class Actinopteri; order Perciformes; family Percidae; genus Zingel; species Zingel zingel. The sequence goes on along the minus strand of CM042316.1, from coordinate 7,546,532 downwards.
CAGAAATTCCGTCACGGAACGGAAATTTCAAAAGGAGAAAATACTGGCATTAGCATTGTTGTCAGAAAATATAGTATTTCAACTTCGCATGTTTCCTTAATATCTGATGACGCATTGGGGTCATTTTTGGATTCATTACAGTAAATATATTACATATTGGACCTTTAAACTAAATGTAGCATGATAATCTAAATGTAGCATGATAAAAAATGGATATCAAACGAATAATAAAACATGACAAAAATAAAATGTTCCCGACATCAGTGCAAATTTATGATCAAATATACAGTATTACATGCAGATCAATGACAAAATAAAGATAGTCTAAATAAGATATTGGCATGGCTGACTGCAAGGAGCTCAGGATTTTTTTTTGCTGTTGCCCGTACTGACCTCCCCACCTCCTGTTCCTGTAATGAGGAAGCTTCACTATTGAGAGACCAACCAGTACGTGTGTGCCTAAATAGTGCTACCTGGCTACCTACACTAATTTCAGTGTATTAGTTTAAGTATTAGACCATAAACTCATTATGAAAATGTTTACTGAGGTCATTTTCTCATATACTTCTATGGAAACAGACTTCTTTTTGGAGCCAGTGGAGTCGCCCCCTTGCTGGAAGTAACAGAGAATGCATCTTTAAGGAGCTTCAGCATTGGTTTCATTTTTCAGACCCGGAAGCTTTGTTGATTATTTTGTACAGTTTGTGGGTCTAAATGATGTTTCAAAACCTTGCCACAGCATGATACATTTTTGAGGCAAAAATGCTGAAGCCTCTATTTTTTTTAAGTCTAAAAATACTAGAATCAGCTGATAAAATAGCCACCAATTATAAGCTGTTATTTGCAGTTCATCACTATGAATCTAGGGGCCAGTGTGTCAGTACCAATTATCCTCATTTAATGTACTTTTATGCACAAATAGGTGTAAAGATATATTTGCTAAATATAAAATGATGTTGAGGCAGATGGAGAGTATAAACTGAGAAGTACAGGAAAAATGACTCGTACTGCTGCTCTTGTTGAGCTAAAAAATTCATTTGTGCAGGTTGGTGTAGGACCTGTAAAGATTGAGCTACAGTGTATCACCTGACTCAGACTGTCTTGATTTATTAAAGGGTAACTTAGAGTTTTTTCAACCCTATTTTTACAATGTAAAAGTAACTAAGTGACTGATGGGAACAACAATCTCTGAAATTTGTCCAGTATTAAGCAAGATCGGTACAGTTGGCAGCCGCAAAACAAGCTACAATGTACTATAAGTTATTGGCCAATTGCACACCTTCAATTTACGTCCACTAAAGTGCTTGTTCATTGAAATTCTCAGATTAGTGCTAAAAGTGTCTGATAACATTAAGGAAAGGATCCCTAGGGAGGTAAAGGTGTTAAAGAGTAAAATCCTATTCTTAACATAAAACATCCCTGAACATTTGTCCTATAGGGTTACATTGCAGCCCTGTTCACAGCTGATGGTTACGGCGTTTTTGTTTTTGTTAGTCACTTCGACACTAATGCATGGGAAAATAGGGTCCAGGTTGAAAAAAAGCCTAATTACCCTTTAAGTATTTTATTCCCTTGGCAATAAATACCAACTCAATTAAATAAATTAGGGTAATTTCCTGTGAAGCAAAATTACTGTCAGGAAGTGTGTCAGAATGAAATATAGGGTACATGTGTCATCATATCATCCTCTGTTGAAATCCTCTTCATAGATGCTTTCTTAATTATTCAAATATTAAAAGAAATTAAGTTTTCTTTCTAAAGGAACAACAAACAATGATGTGAACAGCACCCAAATCAAAAGGCCAAATCACTTTCTGCAGGCTAACGTCTCTCAGCTCGGTGCTGATAATGGTATCAGGTACCAGCCGGTATGACATGGTAGCTTGTCAGCATCAGATTACAGTCTGCTGATAGACCTGATAAGTGTAACAGTATTCCAGGTTGTTGTTGTTAACTTGAGTCCAGTCCAAGGGCAGACAGGGCTACAGGCTTGACATTAAGAGTTTGTTTTGGAACATGTCAAAAGCAGAACCGACATTTCAGGCTGCCTTCGTGTCATCTAGCACTGGTTACCAATGTGACACTCTGGACTGGACTGTTCAGTGATGTTTTCCCTTTAGTTAGATGAAATGTCATTTTCTCACCTAGTCTGATTTGTTAATTGCAGTATGTACTTGAGCGGTCAGTCTTCCTCTATAATACCATTCAAATTCTATTTGTTATTTTTTTAAATATTCAAATAATATTCAAATATGTAATGCTCATATGCAACCTGTTATAAATATAAGTACTAAACTACTCAGGCTTATGCATTGTCAATGCCACTATAAGCATGTGGTTGTTGTTACACGTTCAGTCCACGAGATGGACTTACAACATCAGCCTGGTCTTGAAGAGGATCTACGTCATGGCGCATTGCATTTCTGGTACACCACTCTCTGTTTACATTATTTTTCACCACGCACACAGCGACAAACACAAAACGGAGAACTCTGTAATGAAACATTATCTAACAGGTGTATTGAAGCGGCTCTGTTGTAAAGGCTAATGTTGCTCGGTTAGCACAATGACATCATGTGTCATAAACTAAGTAACACTAACAATAGTGTTAGTGACGATGCTAACGACATTGATAACTAAGCCAAACGGTGATGTCACTACTATTTTAGTGATTTAAAAGTAACCTGTTTCTTGCAGATTCTCACGTTACTGTGAATACAGCTGTTAGAAGGTAATACATGAAGTCGAAGCTCTGACAGCTGTAGGGCAGCTAACACAGTCATTAGTGTCTCCATGAAGCTCCCAGCTAAGCACCTATAACTCGCGACGCAGTTAGGAAACCAGAACAAGCTAACTATTGATAACACAAGCTCTGCTGCTCTGAGTTTCTGTTCTCTCGTATAAAGAATCTTTAGTCAACGAACAATCTCATAACAATCCGTTAAGTAGCTGTTTTGGAGCTTTTGATTGTGCCACATGATCTTCAGCAGGGGGAGTTTTTCCTATTCTCGTGCAATTGTAGAGTTCTAAGATTAAACACAAAAAGATTAAACACAAGCACTGAACTGCCCGGGAGTTTTTGTAATAGCTGAATGTTTCCTGCAACAACAAAGCACTCGCTCGTCTATTGTCACTTTCTCTCCTGTGGAATAAAGCTGCCTTTAAGTGCGGTCAGATGGAAAACAGTAATTGTGATCCACAGTGAGTTTGGAGGACACATTGATCTACACTCACACTGACTGAGCTCCAGCCCACTGCTGCCAGAGAGATGCCTGGAATTTTTTAAAAAGACAGATTTGACTACCTAAAGCTACCTCTTACTCACACACAGAGGTTAAAAGTTCAGGTTTGTGAAGACTGCAAAGAGAGGCCTGGGTTCCAGATGTTGTTGTAGCCCGGGGAAACCTGTGCCCCCCCTTAATATAGATAATGGAATGCTGCTACCAATTGGATACAACACCTAAACAAATTAAACGTTCAAATTCCACACATGCCCCTGTCCCAACTTTTTTGTTGCAGGCATCAAATTCAAAAAGAGAGAATATTAATAAATATAGTTTATCAGTATAAAATTGTCTATCTTGTCTTTGTAGTGTATTCAATTGAATATAAGTTTGCAAATCATTGTATTCTGTTTTTATTTACATTTTACACGTCCTAACTTCATTGGAATTGGGGTTTGTAATAATAGCTGTATGTGAAGACATCTTTTAGTTTGTGTACTTGGTTTTTTAGTTCAAAAAAATAAAAAAATAAAACCAATGCTGCACAAAGTTGAATTGTGATAAGCGCTGCATAAAAATACATTACGTTTTGTTTACTTTGTTATATGGTAAAATAATTAGGAACAGCATGGATGCAGGCTTTTTTTGTTAATGCATTGCATAGCTATTCACTTGTCAAGCATATACAAACTACATTGATTGTATTTACTTAAATGTACTTACAGTGCTATTAAAACTATTAAAAACATCTATGAGCCACACTGTTGAACTGAGAGAAATGTCCCTTCATTACCATTGACACACTCTGTATTTTGACTCGCATACACGTAGCCTGGCTCCACCCTCCTACGTACTTCTGCTCAATTTTCATTTCCCTTCAGTACTCCGTCTGGGTTCGCAGTATATTCTTGGTTTTTCTCCGGCCAAATATTTGGCGGTCCAATCAGCGAACAGAGGGAGTGGCTGAGAACGATGACATTAGGACGTGGGCGAGAAAGATGCGAGCGAAGCCATTTGGTCCGTTGTGGCAGAAACGCTGCCAATATCCAGAAGTTAAAGCCCGAGCAAGAACAATATTTGTTGAGTTGTGTTGGTGGCCATGATTTTGTGGCCCTCCTCCCCACGGGGTTTGGGAAAAGTTAGATTTTCCAGCTCGCTCCGTTAGTGGTGAAGGAGTTGACTAAGGCTAACGCTAGCGATGCTAATGCTAAATATAAGCTGATAGTTGTCGGTCTCCCCTCTTGTTGCACATGCGCATGACATGCGTCACGACCAAATGTTAGCGATTGGTTATGGCAGATCCAGAGTGGCTCTGGGCAGATCCAAAAGTTTTAAACTTCCTTGAAGGCAGGTACTCTGTTGAAGTGAACACTTGTCAATGGAGAGTGGCCAGATTCTCTGTACACATGAAATGTACGTGAGTCTGGTAGGACCAGGCTAACATACACCATCCTGCTGCTCCAAATACTCACTACCAAAAGGGATTCATCTGCTGCTGAAAACAATTCCCAACAAATGCTATTTCCTCCACCTTAAGTAATGTTTTGTTAAAAACTACAGTGAGAGGGGGCACCCTGGTAGCTTACCTGCTTGAGTGTGCTCCCCATGTACCATGGCTGAGTCCTAACCGCAGCGGCACAGTTTTGATTCCAACCCACGGCCCTTTATTGCAGGTCACCCCCCAGGACCCCCTCCCTCCCCCCCATTCCCCGCCCCCTTTACTTTTGTCCTTGTTTTTAGCTGTCCTATCCATTAAAGGCCAAAAAGTCATCTTTAAAAAAAAAACTACAGTGAGAGCTGTTTTTTTTAAATACTGAGCATGACCAAAATGGAACTATATTTGTGAGCTGTTTTTAAACCTTGCCAATGGTCTGAGCTGAACCACAGTGTGGCTGAGAGCCGCAGACAGTCTTTTCCATCTGGAGCTGTGGTTGGAGCTGTGGCTGGCTGCTGAACTCTGTTTATAGAAAACTCTGGTTGTGCTAAAACATCAAACTAACAGAACATGACGAAACCAATGGCCACTTCTCTCCTCTGTGGAAACGAACATGACCATGAACTGGCCCCCAGCAATTCCTTTCTAGGTTTTAAAAACCTGGGCTTTTGGGTTATTGAAGGCAGACACCGATACTCTTGGGCTAATTGTGCGATATGCTAAAACAAACTTTCTGCTGAGGTGTGGTTATGGCTTTCGTTACACAGCAGCTGGATTTGATTGGGCCTGACATGCTTGGGCAGCTTTTACACAACCCAAGACCTGTCTGGTCTCATGTGATGTGAAACTATAACCTATTATCTAGGGCAGTGATTCTCAACCTGGTGGTCCCAACCCCCACGTGGGTCGTGAGATAATTTCTGGGGGTCACCAGATGGTTGTGGAGAATATATAATTAGGGCCTGAGTGCCGACAACGACAGCGAAGGCCCTTTTGAAACTGCTCCGTTTATTTTTTTCCCCAAGGAATCACATTTCTGAGGTGCTTAACATGCTTGAAAACTCACCAAAATTTGCACACGCATCAGGCCTGGTAAAGAATTTGATATTTTATGGGTTTTTGTAGATGGCCGTGCAAAATTGGTTTTCTAGCGCCCCCAACAAATCTTCAAAAATTAAGCCCCTGCAGTACATTTCACATAGACTAATGAAAATTTGTATACATACAGTATGTATCATGTCAAGACGTACAAAAAAAGCCTCTTGGAGCCACATCCAAACCGAACCAGAAGTCCGCCATTTTGAGTTAACTGTGCGAAATTAGTGCATATTGTTGTTTGTTTCAATTAACACCAAATTTTGGGAACTTCATTTCCAGACTGTTCTCCACAAAAATTGTATTCAGATTCAATTCAACTGTATTCAGAACATTTTACTGCATACAGTAGTATAAAGAAATTTAGCAATTTCTTCCAAACTAAATCTTTGATGTTCATGGAAACAATTCACAATATTCCAAGATCACTGTAGATTTAGTGTGCAAAATTTCATCTCAAAAAGTAAATAAAAAAAAAAAGTTTGAATTGTGGCCATTCCCTTTGGTACACATTCCCTTCAAATTTTAGATGTTTCTCAGCATCAACACACCTGTCTGAAAGGATCTGAGGCCCGTTTCAGAAAGCAGGTTTAGTGAAAGTTTGTTAACCCTGAGATGAGGGAAACTCTGGGTTTTCTGTTTCAGAAAGGGAGGTTAATCAAACCTGAGAGAGAGGGGTAACTCAAGCCCGTTTCAGAAAGAGAGGTAACTTAACCTCAGAGTCAGTTACTACGGTAACTGATCCTGTGAACCTAACCTGGTCGGGAGCAGGTTCTCTTCAAAACCTCGAGTTTCTCGCAGTCTCCTCCCTCTGACACAGCGCTCTTTCATTTCCTCATTCATTCATTCAGTCTGTATCCGGTGCATTTTAGCACAGTTTGTTATCTGCATGAATTAAAAAAAACAGTGTTGGTTTATGAACCATGTTAGGCAGACTATAAATCTTTTTTCAACTCAAATCAGCTGTTCTGGAACCGGAAACTCAGAGTTTCCCATCTCAAGGTAAATCAACTCAGAGTTCAGAGTTAGACTCAGAGTTTGTTGCACCTCCTTCCTGAAACAGGCCCCAGCTCATTAGTTTGTGTCCTAGGTTAACGTGCCAATGTGGACTTCCGGCTAAGCGTGTGATGGAATAGTCACGTTTTGAGAGGCTCCGTTTCCTCCTCCAAATAAAGGCAATTAAGACTATATATTTTTTTGTGAGATAGTTGTGAATCTCGAAGGTGGTCGCTGTTAACGTGCAGTGGAGCCATGGTGAAGCTGAATAAAGCCGAAAACACCGAAAAACTAACTACAACTGAAGAAACGAGCAATGACACGAAAGCTAACCTAGTAATATTCAGGATGCCGCGACAGACAAGGTGCCGACAATGATGGACGTCATGACTGCCATCAACAGGCTGAATCAGAATGTCGACTCTAAGTTTGAGTCGCTCAATGCATCCATCGCTGGTCTGAAACAGTCACTGGACACCGTGGAGCAAAGAGTTATCTCAAATGAAGGAGGGCTGAACGAACACAAGGCCCGAATTAAAAAGCTGGAGAATCAGTGTTCAAGATGGGCATGGGAGGCTAGGTCGCTCGGCGAGCGAGTGGACAACCTGGTGTCTAGATCTAGATGGATATAGATTATAGGTGTTAAAGAAGGTATGGAAAAGGCAACCCAACAGATTTTGTTTCAAAATAATTCCATCACTGCAGGGAGAAGGAAACTTTGGCAACAAGCCTGTTAAAGTGGATCGTGCCCACAGGGTCCGAAGGAGGGCCGCAGCAACAGACGGCCTCCCTCGTCAACTTATCGCAAGGATTCATCACGACTCAGTAAAGGAACAAATACTGAGGCTCGCTTCACAGAAATTCCCTTTACAACATGTGGGATCACGCATCTTTAGTTTCCCGGACCTGGGCCCAGCCGTAATGAAACAGCGACAGCGATTTGACAACATCAGGACCAGATGCAGAGCGGCGGAGGTGAGATTTGGGTTCCAGCATTCGGCGACGTTTGTTGTCTCGGTTGGAGCGGACAAAGGCACATTTAACAACCCAAAGGACGCTGAGAAGTTCCTAGACGACAAAAACGTGCCGCGCTAGACTAGCAGACCATGGTTAAAATAAAAAAAATTAAAAAGGAAAAGGAAAAAAAGAGACAACTTTCATGTCAGGATAATACGGACTAACTCACTTGCAGCGTTCCAACCTGAACAGTTTTACTCGCTTCTCACGTTCTACAGGACAGGAAGAAGCAGACTTGACGGTATGTTACGAGCTCGGAAGGTTTGGACTTGTGGGATGTTGGTTCTCAGAGGGGAAAGGGTGAAGGGAGGGAGAGGGCCCCGGAGGACAACACAGGGTGTTACTGTTAAGTTATGTTCAAATGCAGCTGTTTACATGTTTTTACAATTTGACATTATGGCGGACTGTTTACATACATCTTGGACAATTTCAAGCTGTTGCATAAGCCTGTGGATATATCATGCCATTGAGTATGGGGGATGTCACAAGGATAGTGAGCTGGAATGTGCGAGGATTAAATCACCCAGTTAAAAGAGGAAAAATTATGGCACATTTAAAAAGCTTGAAAGCTGATGTTATATTTCTCCAGGAGACACACATCAGGAATACAGCTAAAAACAAACTAAGCATGGGATGGGGATCACAAATATATCAGTCAGACTTTGGCGCCAGAGCCCGAGGGGTAGCCATAATTATTAAGAAGAATGTGCTGTTTGATCATGGGTGTACAGTCGGGGATTCAGATGGCAGGTTTTTAATTGTATCAGGGACGCTCAACTGTGTTCCCGTCACACTGATAAACGTATGTGGTCCTAATTTCGACGACCCTGCATTTTTCCAAAAGGTTTTGCGTAGAATTCCAGAGGTTGGTGAGACAAACATCATTATGGGAGGGGATTTTAACTGCATTCTTGACACTTTATTGGATAAACAAACATCAAGGTACTACTATTTGCTACTAATAGCAAATCTAGTGATCAGATAAAAAATGCTATGCACAATCTAAATATAGTTGACATCTGGAGGCTCCTTAACCCCAACACCAGAGATTACTCCTTTTTTTCTCCAGTTCATAAATCCTATTTATTGATTTCATACTGCTGGACTCTAAACTAATCTACAGTGTTGTGACTACACAATACCATAATATCTTGATAAGTAATCATGCTCCCGAGTCACTGAACATTAGATTTAACATTCATAGAGGTGAACGCACCTGGAAATTTGATGACACAATTTTGAAAGTTTTCTGGATTATATGTCAGCTAGGCTGCCAGGCATAATTGCCACCAATGACACTGGGGATGTGGATGATTCAGTACTGTGGGAATAAATCAAAGCAGTGCTTAGAGGGAGCATTATATCCTATGAAGCTATTAGGAGAAAACAAGCAGAAAAGAGGTTAGTGGAGTTAAATGTATCTATGGCTCAATTAGAGCATTCTTACAAAGCCTCGGCAGATCCAGATACATTGAAATCCATTGTCTCCCATAGAGATGAGTACAATACAATTTTATCTGCTCAGGTTTGTAAACAGATGAGCAAAAATAAAAAGATGTAATTTGAAATAGGAGATAAACCTCAGAAACTGTTGGCACGGCAGTTGAGAAAGGCCCAAGCCTTTCGGGCCATACTGAGAATAAAATCAGACATTGGGACTGTTCTTACTGATCCTAAAGAAATAAACGCACGTTACATGGAGTTCTATTCAGAACTGTACAAGTCAAACTGTAATCATGACACAGACGTAATTAGCTCATTTCTCTCGGAGCTGAACCTCCCGCATCTTAGCGGTGAAGCATTGGCAGAGTTAGACAAGGACATCTCTGTCGCGGAGTTAGTAGAAGCAATTGCAGAATTCCCAAATAACTAAGCACCTGGACCTGACGGGTACACTATAGAGTTCTATAAGTGTTTCTCTAAGGAGCTGTCTCCACTACTATTGCGGATGTTTAAACATGCAGCACCTAATGGTCAACTGCCTCAAACGCTTTAAAGGCAAACATTTCTTTAATTTTGAAAAAGGACCGCAATGAGCTAGATGCCTCCTCTTATAGACCTGTGTCATTGCTCCCTAACGAACCAAAGCTGATAAGCTAAATTCTTGCCAATCGTTTGAAAAGTTATATCCACACAATTGTGCACCCCTGATCCCAACAGACACATTCACTCCAATTTACGATGTCTATTCAATATACTATACGCTGAACACAATTTTGATCTTCGTGGAGATCAAAATTGATCAAAAAACGGCAGTTTTGGGGACATATCATAAAGAGTGCCTAGCTAAAACGGCAGTTTTGGGGGCATATCATAAAGAGTGCCTTTGTGCCTCTTTAACAGACACAAAATGCAATTAAAATGTCTGTGCAACACGAACAGGGCCCTTACATGACAACAAGATGCGTTTTCAACTCAGACATTGTTTAAATTCACCTACCCTGTTAGCTGCTAGCTGCCGTCTGGGATGAGTGAGTGCGTTCAGCCAGGCTTCGGTAATAATCATCACGCAGCAGTTCGCAATTGTATATATATTAAATTGTATGTACTAGTGACAGAATGGATGTTATTCAGTGTGTGTCACATGCGCGTATGAGGTGGTGCTTAGACATTAAAAAAATTGTGAAATTGGCTTCATGCAGCACTAGAAACTTTAATGAATGGTCCCGTGTCTCTGAAGCTAGTAGCAGCCATTGACATATATATAATGGACCAACAGATCCTGTTGCTCTGGACGGAGACCAGTGAAGGCCATTAGAAGCACTTTTCCGGTGATGGCTAGCGTTACTGCGCAGCCTCCAACTGAGAGAGACGACGTAAATGTGCCGTGAGCAACCTGTCTGAAAGTTTTAAGTCTTCTGGTAGCTGTGCCAAGAGAAATCTCAATCATTCCGAATATTGCAGAGACGGAGAGCGTAGGTATATGTAAGGAGATAACATAGGCACAGGCTAATTATTGCTAACTAAAATGTTAGTTAACATTAGTAATTACACTTAAACAGCTAATGTGAGACAAAACTGCCTGCACGCTTCTCCTGTACTATACGGTAATTTCTCTACTATGCGACAGTAAGTCGCGTGGTTATGACATAATCGTTAGCCTATTTTTACAAAAACGTCTGCTACGGAGCCATAACGTGAGGTACAAGGTAATGGAGCCTTTTATAAATTGTCGTGTTTGTCGAGGAGGAGCACTGGTGCTGGTGAGCCAGCATGTCCTGACGGAACGTTTGCTGTGGGGTATACGATGGACGGCTGGGAGAAATGGCGTGTCGTGTGTCTCTCACCTCTTTCCGTGGAGGACGTTGAGGATATCTACCTATTCGGGAACCATGATAACCGGACTGTTGCTGATTGGAGGATGCTTGGCCCTGGTTTATCGAGAAATTAAAAAGACTCTGGTAGCTGTCCAAAGCCCAAGGAAGCTGCCTGGCATGACTGGAGCTGTTGGAACAGCGATCAGTTTGCAAACTGGGACTATCAGTGCGCAAACTGGGACTATTAATCGCGTGATGGAATACAACATGGTAATGATCCACGGCTTGGATACCATCATGAAGAAGGTCACGGATTTGAAAAGTAAAATTGACCAGTTGATCGGATGAACAATAGAATGTCTGTTTAAATTAGAGCAGCCATTCGTGTAGACCAAACAAATTTAATCTTTCGGCCCCCTTATCCTGAACCGCCTTGCCGTTTCTTGGAACAAACAGTCACCCTGTTGGGGCTCTGCAAGCGAGACGCTCTTGGTCCTCCCCCGTCTTTCCCACTGCCTGCTGATTGTCGTATCGGTCCTGGACTGGGTGTATCCACGACAACATGCTGTGTTATCGCTATAACATTCTGCGGACTGAGACACTAGTGGGGCTGCCGGGCTGTGCGTTTCTCAGCAGGTCAAACCCCCCCACCCCATCCTATACCCCCAGTCCCACGCCTTCGCCGCTAAATGTGCAACTGTACATTTATGTTATGTTATGTTCTGTTATGTTGTGTTATGTATGTAGCAGTGCAAATGTACTCTTTTTGTGCTTATGTGCTGAGGTGTTTTTTCCTGTTCCCACACTGTTCTTATCTTTATGAGGATAGTCTGAGAGCTGCTTTTTTTCCCTCCCCTCTCCTCATGTCATGCTGTATCTGTCCCTGCGAGAGGTAAGAGAGAGTTGGGATGGCGCCGCATATGGCGACTCGGTGTGTCTGTGCGTGTTGCTTTAAGGTGACACGCACTTACGACACCAAGACAAATTCCTTGTGTGTGTAAACGTACATGGCAATAAAGCTTTTTCTGATTCTGATTCTTTAGAAATAAAAAATGGACAAATAGTCTTTAAACGCTTCAGATGTAAAGTTATTCGCTGTCAAAATGAATGGAATGCTAACGGGAGGTGATGGCTTTGTAGCATAAAAATGGCGCCATAGGGTCTTCGCGGTCCGAGGAGAAGCTTACCCCCTTGGTAGCAGCCAGTAAGCTTGTTAGTTATGGTATGAGATGGCAGCCTAGTTTGGGTGGAACCTAGTTTTTATGCAGAGGCCCCAGTCTTGGACCTTTCCAAAAGATCTGACAGCAGGGGGGATCAGGGTTTCTTCCTGCAAGTTGTAGTTTTTATTCTTGTTGTCCTCCCCTCTGTGCGTTTATTGGTTTGGTCAGTTTGTATATACTGTAAGTGTCCCTCACGTTTCATTTGAGAGGTCTGTTAATTGAGTTAACATTTTGATTTTGTTGGTCTTATTTTACAGTAGAGTTATGTTTTCTTGACTTTTTTTAAGGGCCCTATAACTCTTTGCCTCTTTTTTTCAGGAAAATAAACCCAACCTTTTGATCTTTAAACCTGTGTTCCTATGTTCCTTGACTGCTTGGTCCACGACAAACATATCGAATTGAATTGTTTACAGGAAAATGTAGCTAATCTGAATAGTTACAAACAGAATGGGTGTTAACAGATATGAATGCCGATTACTTTGTTTTAATCTGATTTATAATGTTAACAGGCCCTGTTGCCTCAGTAATTTCAGGATGAATTTCAGTGTTTACTTGTTTGTTTATACCTAAAGCAAACATGTTGAATGATGACTGTGAAAGTGCTATATTCTTTGTGATATTTTTTTATTCATATCCTAAACAACCTGCCATCAGCCCCCCCCCCCCCCCCCCCCCCAGTTTTCTCAGACCATCCTGCAACATTCTTTGCTTAATCTCTGTTTCAGCTTGTTTGATTTTACTTTCTAATTCTAACAGTGCTTTAGCACTATTCCTCTTACAAAATGAAGCAAGTTGTATACCAGACCTAAGCCATTCTATATTTTCTGGCTCCTGTAAAATGGAGGAGTTAAGGTGCCACCTATAAGAACTTCTCTCACTTTGAGGCAGCACTCACATCTAGGCACACCCACGCATGATCAGAGATTATATTTCCTATCACACATCCTATAGCCGAGGGAGCCAGTGATTTGGACATAAAAAAAAGTCTACCCTAGAATATCTTGTGCACTGATGAAAAAATGTAATAGTCTCTCCCAGCTGGGTTCAAGCCTTAAATCTTACAAATCCAGAGAGGCTCTGGGGGCCCTGCATGGTGCAACCCCACTGTAGCGCAGGACTGGATCCTTTGGATGATGTTTGTCATATAAGGCGCATTTCCTGTTGCCAGCGGGGGGCGCTATGACCAAAAGTCAATTTTGGCCTCTAGATGTCCTCAGGCCTGGACTCTTATTGATTGTGGGAAATTTTGGGCAGATAAGACAACGGACACTCAAGTTTCAACAACTTCTTTGTTCATCGCTAAACACTCAAAATGGCTGCCATGCCACGCCCACACCGTTTGACAAAAAGTTTTTCTTTTAATAACTTTTAATTTTTAAGGTGTTGAGATGGTACAGACCAAGTTTGAAGTCCGCCAGATGAAATTTCTAGGAGGAGTTCGTTAAAGTACCTTGACTTTTAGGCCTACTTCCTGTTGCCACTAGGGGGCGCTATGACTTTAAGTAAACATTGGCCTTTATTTGTCCTCAGTGTTGGACTCTTATGAATCCTGAAAAGTTTCGAGCTAGTTGGACAATGTACACTCAAGTTACACCCACTTTGTGTTTTGATGGCGAAACGCACAAAATGGCCGCCCCGCCACGGCCACGCCCTATGACGAAAAGTTTTTCTTTTAACAACTTTTCATCTCTAATGTCTTAAGATGGAACAACAAATTTGAACTTGATCAGATGAAATCTCTTGGAGGAGTTCGTTAAAGTACGACATGTGGAAATGGCCAAAATTGCACTAATTTCGAACTTTGAAATCAAAATGGCAGACTTCCTGATGGGTTTCGGGTATGGCTCCAATTAAGTTTTTTGTACATCTTGACATGTTACATATGTGTACCAAGTTTTGTGTGTATACGTTATATGCACTGCAGGGGCTCAATTTTTTTTAACTTTGTAGTGCTAGCGCTAGCTAGCCATTTTTGTGCGCCTATTCCCGAAACCCTTAACATACGTACATTTTCACTAGACTTGATGCGACCGCAAATTTTGGTGAGTTTTTGAATATGTTAAGCCCCTCAAAAAGCCAATTCGTTTTCAGAAAATAATAATTCCTTCAGTTCCAATTGTCAGCGCTAATAAAACCCTAACCCTAATAAAAAATCTAAATGATGAGATCTGAGTAGTTAACCTTTCTCTTCTTTTAACACATTGGGTATGGGCCACAGCACATTTCTGGCTTCTAGGTGTCCTTCAGTGGCCTAAGAGGTAGAAAGGTTTATGCAACAGAATGGTTACATTTCAAAAAGATGATCTGTTAAATCTGGTAAATAATGTGTGTATCTTGCTCTAGCCAAAAGAGGCAGAAGGACAGGTCTAGTACTGCAGACATATAGACCATATCTCCAAAGGAAAGCTCTATGGGGGGTTGAGCTGTTTCATCCATTTTGACATTTGCAAAGATCCCCTGAAAACAGCATTGTCTGCTGTAGTGCTTTTACTAAACCAACCAGGTGACGAGATGCATTCAGCATATGAATGAGGTGGCTGTTGAGTGAGAATACACAAGGGAGAGCCGCACTAACAGTCACCACTTTCTCCCCTTGTGTGAGGAAGAAATGGGACCAAAATTTCCACAAGCTCTTTCAGCTGACTCCATTCTCTGGCTGATGTCCTTGGGCTTCCAGGATAGAATTTAGGCTTTGATAATCCAGGTCAGTGACTGCCTGCCACCACAAGCGGAGAGAGTTGTGTTCCATTTTGTGGATACAGCTAAGGGGATGATGTGATTTGCTCCATACTCTGCTTCAAATGTTTCCTCCAGTCCACAAGTAGAATGGAGTAAACTACAGAATTTTGTCACCTTTGCTATTGCACTGTTCAGAATTTGTGTCTTCTTTGATCCATCTCTCACAACAAGCTGCAATGAATGCGCAAAGCACTGTAGCCACTGCTGCTGGCAGCTGTTCTGGAAAGATTCCACATCATCTTGGTAATCCTTACATATTTCCTCCCACAAGCTGGTGTTTTTAAGCTGCTATGCTCAAACTTCAAACTTATTCTCTCTCCAGTGTGTGATCCAGTGAAACGTTTGCAACTTAAGAGAACTGTCAGTTTTGGACTATCTTTCTCCTTCATTTCCATGAAGTGAGTGTTACCCCTAAAAATGCTAGTGTTTTTGGCCAAGAACTTGTAAACTTAAGGAAGCCTCGACTAAACCAATGCTATGCAGGCTTCATTAAATGCCATTACTTTATCTTCTTTGCACAGTTTTGCAGTGTTATATATTTATATGTCTTACAGTGTTTTCCATTTAAAGCATTTCTCATATTGCACATTCCTGCAGTCAGACATTTACTTTTCACTGACATTTTGATTGTTGAGGTTTAGTTTGTTTACGTTTTCCATTGTGATTGCACTGTTTGAGCAGCCTAAGCCATCGATTTATGCCTTTATATTTTTGCATTCAGTGAGGGCTATTTTTTTTTTTTAAGATTATTTTTTGGGTCTTTTCCACCTTTAATTTTGACAGGACAGCTAGGTGAGAAAAGGGGAGAGAGAGGGGGAAGACAAGCAGAAAATCGTCACAGGTCATATTCAAACCGCGGACCTCTGCATCGAGGCATAAACCTCAACTCTCAATATATGGGCACCTGCTCTACCCACTGAGCCATCCCGGCCACCAGTGAGGCCTATTTAATACATTTTGATATGTTTGCTGTTCTTCATAGACAGTTGTAGTTTTTCAAGTTGTACTATAGCTCAAAGTCTATTTGTCTATATTTCTATATGTCCTGTAAGCTATTTTGTAAATCATTGAGCCCTATTTATAACATTTTGATATTTTAACAGTTTTCTTTTGATGTTTAAAAGAAGAAAAGTAAAATGTTTTTTTGTGAAAAATTCTGCTGATTGTGGAGCCACTTTATTTTGCTTGTTAAGTGTTTGTTGGGCGGGTAGCAAACCAGCTTGTGCATTACCGCCAGAATGTGGTCTGGAGCCACTACACTCACATTTATGGGCTCTCTCAGTCTCATTACAGTTTCACTCTGGAGCAGCTGCTGTGGCACGTGCAACACCTAGTGGTAACAGTTGTATACCAGTCTGGGTTTTGGCTTTATATCAAACCGGTTTGATGAATGCTTAGCTGAAGCCTAATTTACAGTAATTTGTGTGTGTGTGTGTGTGTGTGTGTGTGTTTGTGTGTGTGTGTGTGTGTGTGTGTGTGTGTGTGCTCTCCCTGCAGGTGTGTGAGGAGAGGGGTGTGCAGCAGGCGTCACTCTCTGTGGATACTGCTAATCCTGCTCGTGGTCTGTATTGCCATTCAGACGTTTGTTGCCCACCAGGCCAGGTAAAGTCTCCTGCTGCCCTGCCCCACCTCCACCCTGTATCCACTTCTACAGCTGTTTCATTCCAAGGGCTCAACCAGGGTTGAACCAGGGTTGACTGTGTGTTTGAAAGGGTACTAAACCAGTCAAGAAGGGTCGGACACAGGTCAATTTCAATGTAAATTGTGCATGTCCAGGGTTGCTAAGAAATGGGGCCGGACAAACTATGTCATTGGTTGGAAATCGGGTGGTGGGGGGGAGCATAGTCGCCGCAGACTTTAAAAAAACAACACCACCACACTGTGCTGTACTCTGAGTTTTCACAGGCAGAGTTAAATTAATTCCCTATGACAGGGTTTTTTTGACCATAAAAAATTTAAAGATGGAGCCACAAAACTTATTTGAGCCTAAATTAGTTTGATTGAAATGTTATGTAAATGGAGAATGTAAGACTCATTTAACAGTCCCTCCGGGATTACGCAGCCCTTTTTTGAGATTGTTGCGGCCCAAAATGCCTGATTTTACGGGAGCTTTTGTAAATAATTGCCATAAAAGTTGCGATGTCTTTTGTATGTTTGTTGCAATGAAGTCGCGGGAGACAGTGAAAGTTTTTTGTATAGTTCCTTAAAAATAAAAAGGAAACTTGTTTCGGGCGGAATAAAACTACTCTGGGCTGAGTTATCCTAGTAACCTTACCAAATAGGCTCAGAACTGATACATTTTATTTTTTTGCAAATATTTACTCATTTAGAATTTGATGCCTGCAACACGTTTAAAAAAAGCTGGGACAGGGGCATGTTTACCACTTTTCTTTTAACAACACTCATGAAGCGTTTGGGAACTGAGGAAACTAATTGTTGCACCTTTGGAGGTGGAATTCTTTCCCATTCTTGCTTGAAGTACGACTTCAGTTGCTCAACAGTCCAGGGTCTCCGTTGTTGTATTTTATCCTTCAGGATGCGCCACACATTTTCTTTTTCTTTTCCAACTTTTTTTATTTGAATTTTAACAAAAACTGACACAACATAGTGAATAAAGTGAATATAGCATGGTGGAACTGATATGTCACTTCCCCTCAAGTCCCCCTACCCACCTGGCGTCAAATGCAGCAGTCCAGAAGGAGCTCAGTCCTCCAAGTCAGGAAGTAAGCTGAGGGAGTCAACAAGTTCTAGGAAAGGGTTCCTGTCACTAGGAATGTCAAGATAGAGCCTTCCAAAGAAGATCTAAGCTTCTCAAGCTTCAAATTGTCGAGCACCTCTTTAATCCAACAGTCGTGTGTAGGGGGGCGGGAAAGCTTCAAGTTGAGCAAGATCAGTCTCTGAGCTAGCAGATGTAAATGCTAGGGCCCGCCTCAGTGCAACAGGAAGGTTAGCGTCAGGGGAAATTCCAAAAATGGCTGACAAAGGGTTAGGGGGGATAATGTGCTCATAGGCTCTACTCATGGTGTCAAATTTTTTTTTTTAATTTAGGGCAAGACCAGAACATATGAGTATGGTTGGCAGGAGACTGGTTACACCTGTTTCAGGCGTCCCAGACAGTGGAGTATATTTTAGACAATTTTGCCTTTGTGTAGTGGACTTTATGAAGAACCTTGCACTGGATTAGGCCATGACGAGCACATATGGAGGATGAGTGACCAATAGCCAGAGCAAGGTCCCATTGTTGGTCCGTAATAGCCATGCCCTCCCATGCCGCTTTTGTCAAAGTACGAGGGCTCACGGAGGTCGAGCATAATAGATCATACAATGCATAAACGCATTTCTTTTTATTATCTGTCAAATCCAAGTGAATTCTGTTGTATAGACTAGATATTATTTTACTTGTGTGCTTTTGATTCTGCACCGCTTCGATCCAATACTGTTCAAAATTAGACGGTGAATTTATTATTTTCGTCGTCAAATAGTGACGCATTTTAAAATACCTAAAAAATTCATTAGGCGCAATTCCATATTGGGTTTGAAGTTGTGAAAAAGCCCTGAGTGTCGTACCTTCAAATAGTTGATTTACTGTGGTCAGACCTTTCCCTGCCCATCCAACAAAACACCTGTCCATTTTTGCCGGTAGGAAGTCACTAATGGAAGCTATATTGGTTTCCCTAGATAAAGATAGTGGCAAGTTCAACATTTTTCTTATCTTTGTCCAGACCCTTAGGGTATAGATTACCCATTAATTTTGTATCCATAAAAGGGAGTGTCGAGATTAATACCTTGGTTACAGAGCTTTGTTTTATTTGTACCCATTTTGTTTCCATAGAAAGCCTAATCCATGAGTTCAATATTCGTAATTGTGATGCCCAGTAATAGCTTCTTAGATGAGGCAAAGCTAAGCCACCCTTCCCTTTAAGTGAGAGCAGGACTTTCAGTCATACCCTGGGTCTTTTATTCTGCCAGATGAATTTAGAAATGAGCCTATCCAGGAATATTAATGTTGATATTGGGACTCTTATTGTAAGAGAGCAAAAGAAAAACAGTAGTCTCTGCAAAAAAAAGAGTATGATTTGGCCGTATGAGACGTGTGCCTCCATGGATCAGTGAGCCCAAGTCGTTTGGCAAAAGCATGTTTTGGCTGATTTAGTTAAGGAGTATGGTTTGTTCGATATAGGATCCAGTATATGGTCCTTGGCCAGATTAAAATCTCCACCCACAATGATATGATGATTTTCAATGTTTGGGAGCGATGTGAAAAATGTGGATAGAAATGCGCTAGTTGGGGCCGTAGACGCTGGAAAAAAGAGAAAAAAAGAAAAGAAAAGAGGGGGGGACACAAACAACACAACCACACACACACACACATACATATAGGACAGGCAGAATAGAACATCATGTAGCCATCGATCAAATCTGAGTCCCCTGACGTGAAATCCCCGATAACTAACTGTACCTTGAGTGTCCATTGCACAGTAGTGTGCCAGCTACACATCCACATGGGTTTCCAGTGTCCCTAACTCCCAAAACAACAGATCAGTCCAATATCAGAACAATATCGGTACAAACAGGCCAACAGCTTGGCAACATTATGTGCATAAGTTACAGTACTAGAGAATACAGATTCACAGAAAATTATTATTGTGCTGCCGCTACAGTTGTGAACAGGAGAAGCATAGTTAAACTCTAGTCAAACAGAAACATAGCTGAAATATGTTGCTACATCACAGTCTCGACTATGTGAGGTCTTCGGCGGCCCCGTCTGGGCCAGGCAAAGAGTCAATTTAAATGTGCCAGCTGAACGCTAGCTACGCCAGCTAAGGCTAGTAAAGTCTTTAAAGTACAGCATATAAACACACACACACACAGCCAAACGAACAGATTGAGGTAACATTAGCAGCTTGTAGCTATGAATCTTGGAGCAGTCTTACCAGATCGGCACACAGCGAAGCAGGGGGTTAGCCTGCACTAGCAGGCCGGTGCTAACAGTGGCCCGCTGCCGAGAGCCATCAAGCTACATTAGCCCCTCATGAGGACATGAGGCTAGCAACAAACAGCTATTCAAGCATCTTTAACTTAGCCGCTCAATCCTCCGTGGGTCCCGAACTGCATCGGTGCTGAGAAGAGATGAAATCCTGAGCAGCCTTAGGGGAAGTGAGCCGGCATCTCAGTCCTTCAAAAAAAAAAGCTTTCGGCTGAGCACCTTCAATGTTCTCAGGGAGGCCGACTATTCTTATGTTGTTTTGTTGGCTTTTGTTTTCCAGATCGACAAGTTTAGCTTGCAGCCTAGCGTTCATTTAAGACACCGTAGCTAGCTTGGCCTCCACAGTTTTCATGTCCTTGCTCGTGGTGTTGGCGAATGTCTCCAATGCCGAAAGACGCTGTTGGTGATCCAATATAGTAGTTTGGATTAGGCCTGTCATGATAACAAATTTAGCTGGATGATAAATTGTCCCAGAAATTGTTGCGATAAACGATAATATTGTCGTTCTGAGACTATTTTCATCTAATATAATGATAATGGCATAATAATGCAGGTACACCTTTTTCAAATATCAGTAAACTTTTATTTCTAAAGAATATTTAACACTGGAACTGGAAAACATTTTAAATATCCACAATAAATGTATGTATGGCTATCTGGGACATATCTGGTTTCTATACACTTGGAGTGCAGGGTCCAGTCAGCAGTTATGTAGTGTATAGTCAAGCTCATATAGGGGGTCATGTTTGAACTTGACCACATATCCGTAGTGGCAGAGTAAAATGGATGTCTTTGATCTCCTTTATTATGTCGTCTTTCACGCTGTTGTACAGTTGTGGAATTGCCGTTTGTGACACGTATGTTCTCCCAGGCAATTTGTACTGGCTGTCAAATGTTTGCAGCATTCATCGAAATGCCGGCTTTTCGACGATACTAAAGGGCAGCATCTCTTTAGCAATGAAGCGAACTACACTGTCTGTGAGTGCACACCATTTTGCACTGTCCTTTGTTTGTCGACTAAACGCCCCAGTGATTGTGTACTGTCAGGAAGACGGAGATTGCCGCGTTTAGTTGCTACTGTTTTACAACAAATGCGACATACCAACTCGCTCAGGTTAAGTGGTTCACCACGGTCATTCGGTTTGAATCCAAAGTGCTCCCACACTGCAGCTGTCGCGTTTGGCTTTGAAACCAATTCCATCTTCTTTTTTTTTTTTTATTCCTCCAACTCTCAACTAGCGTTTTCTCTGGCTATACGCCTTAGTGCAGTTACCTTTTGCTGCACTCTGTGGTAGGCTACGCCAGTAGTCCTGCCTCCCCACACAGAGACCATGCGGCTGACAAGTGACTGACACGAGGGTTCACTCCTCGTTACGCTAAGGAACCGAGAGGGGTCACCGACGCACCGGAGTGGTCATCCAGTCTCTTTGGAGGAGAGAGAGCAAGAAAGAGACGAGGAAAACAAACAAGCATGCAAATGGAAATTATTGCGGCCTGAAAAATTATCAAGCTAATTTTTATTTACCATGCGATTAATTGATTTATTGCATATCGCGACAGACCTAGTCTGGATGTTATCTAGCTTTGCCTTGAGTTTGGAAAACGCTGTGTTGAATTCAGAGCGAGGCCTTGTGTTCGACTAACATAGCCGTTAGCGTGGTTAGCAAGGCGCTCAACAACGAATCACCCCTCTTCTGGTCATCTTTCGTCGACTTGCTGGACATCCTCTTGTCATGGCAAAGTGCTGCCGAATATAGTTAAATATAAGTGGCTAGTTGTAGCGCTTTGGCTGGACTGTAAAGAGGGTTAATGATGAAGAGGGTGGAGCGAGGGAAAAACGCGACAACTCCATCACACTGCAAAAACGGATGTCCGCACAACACATTTTCAATGGGAGACAGGTCTGGACTGCAGGCAGGCCAGTCTAGTACCCACACTCTTTTACTACAAAGCCACGCTGTTGTTACATGTGCAAAATGTGGCTTGGCATTGTTTTGCTGAAATAAGCAGGGACGTCCCTGAAAAAGACATTGCTTGTTTGGCAACATATTTTGCTCCAAAACCTGTACGTACCTTTCAGCATTAATGGTGCCTTCACAACTGTGCAAATTACCCATGCCATGGGCACTAACACAACCCCATACCATCACAGATGCTGGCTTTTGAACTTTGCGCTGATAACAATCTGAATGGTCCTTTTCCTCTTTGGCCCGGAGGATATGATGTCCATGATTTCGAAAAAACAATTTGAAACGTGGACTCGTCAGACTACAGCACACTTTTCCACTTTGTGTCAGTCTATCTCAAATGAGCTCGGGCCCAGAGAAGCCGGCGGCGTTTCTGGGTGTTGTTGATATATGGCTTTTGCTTTGCATGGTAGAGTTTCAACTTACATTTGTAGATGTATCGACGAACTGTGTTAACTGACAATGGTTTTCTGAAGTGTTCCTGAGCCCACCCTTTACATAATGAGGTTGGTTTTTAATGCATTGCCACCTGAGGGATCGAAGGTCACGGGCATTCAACGTTGGTTTTGGCCTTGGCCCTTACGTGCAGAGATTTCTCCAGATTCTTTGAATCTTTTGATGATATTATGGACTGTGGATGATGAAATCCCTAGATTCCTTTCGAACTTTTGGACTATTTGCTCACATAGTTGTTCATAAAGTGGTGAACCTCGCCCCATCCTTGCTTGTGAATCCCAATCATGACACTCACCTGTATCTAACTGGTGAACCTGTATCCTGTTCACCCGTAGAATGTTCCAAACAGGTGTTTTTTTAACTTAACTTTCCCAGTCTTTTGTTTCCCCTGTCAAAATGAGTGAATATTTGCAAAAAACGTTTATCAGTTTGAACATTAGATATCTTGTCTTTGTTGTGTATTCAATTGAATATAGGTTGAAAAGGATTGGCAAATCATTGTATTCTGTTTTTATTTACGTTTTACACTACGTCCCAACTTCATTGGAATTGGGGTTTGTACTAGAGTGAAGACGTGCGGCTGTCAGTCTGTTCTCCTTAGACCAACACACATCAAGAGAGACATAACTAATGAGTTGGTGCAGGTTATGCTACATGTAATACTGCTCATTAGAACATTCAAGTAAATATAGCACCGTGGAGACCTGGTATTGTATGGTCGATGTTCTGGAATAAAGTATCAGTGTTCACTCTTCGTTCAGTTGTCTGTCTAGCTCTGCCACCTACACCATTCACGATACAATCTGCAATGACTGAAATGAAGAGGAGAATGAAACTATAAGATTGTCTGTCTCCACAAACTTAATGGGCCCTACCTTGCACCCGGCGCAGTGCATAGTCCGACGCCAAGTGTCAATTTCCCGTCCAGCGCCCATGTTGTTTAAATAGCAAATGCACCTGTGCCCACCTGTGCGCCCATGGGCGTGCTGGTCTTACAGGGAGGTGTGTTCAGGTGCATTCTTGGCGTATTGCTATCTTGAGGCAGCGGAAAGTGATCGTGCCATTGACCAACAAAAACCTGGTCTAAAGTCAATAACGCAGCATGTCATTGTTTTTTTTAACGCCTGCTTTACCTCGTGGAGTTCTGGTGGCATAGTGCTCGTGCCATATATAATCTGCTCGCACAATTTCCTTTCACGCACAAGGAGATCAGTTTCTTCTCCTTAAAATCTCTCCTTGCTGCTTAGCAAATCCGCCATCATAACAGCCAAGGTACAAATGCGCCTGGCTTATTTCTTTTAAAGATAATTTTTTTGGCTTTTCCGCCTTTAATTGATAGGACAGCTAGGTGAGAAAGAGGGGGAAGACATGCAAGAAATTGTCACAGGTCAGATTTGAACCCTGGACCTCCGTGTCAAGGATTAAACCTCTCAGTATATGTGCGCCTGCTCTATCCACTGCTTTTAAAGGGAATGGGAGTTGACACTCTGATTGGTTTATTGCATGTTATGCCCAAAACACACCTATGATTAATTAAGACACTGTGCACTGACCCTTTTTTCAACCGTTAAACTTGCAAAAGTAGATTCGTACATGCCCTAAACGCACCTTAGATCGTTAACATAAGGCCCAATGTGTTGGGTGTTTGATGGTCATTTATTTGTCCATTGGAACGTAGGCGAGAGCGCACTTTACACTGAGGAATTCAAGTTCAAAACATTCTGTTCTGTTGGTGTACAGCTGGACTGGATTATGTGACAACGTTAGCTGACGTGTAAAGCCCCGCCAATTTCTACCAGTGAGGTCATTGGTATGCATTGCTCCCCAGATGTGACCCAGGTCATATCTGAATTGTCATGATCAGGGATCAAACCCTGTTGACTGGTTTGGTTTTAATTGACAAAAGAAGGGTTATAAACAGGTCAGATAACCCTGGTCTAACCCTGGTTGTTGGTTTGAAAGAGGTATTAGACTCTTAGGGGAGAAGTTAGTATGGTCAATCCACACTACCTGCTGCGCTGAGCTTAATGTTACTTTTGGAGAGTGATGAGGTCAAAGCTTTGGCAACAAACATAACTGCTGTGCATTTTATACATTCACATAATATTCTGTTCCACGTTGGCTGACTGAAACTATAATGAAATAAAACAATTCAAATGTCATGTCATGTCTAGCATATCTTATCATCAGAGATTTTAAACCATGGGTCAGGAATAGGGTTGAATAAGATCCCAATATTTACTGGGAATTCTTGCCAAAATATGCTTGCATTTCCAGGGACCAACACCTGCAGGAAGCCAGGATCTTTAGAGTGTGTTTGTGTGTCTGTGTGTCCAAACACAGGGCATATTTACTGAAACCTAAATGCTTTCTCCAAACCTCATTACTGTCATAGCTTGAAACACAGTTATTATGCTAATGAATTATATAATCTTGACATGCAGGCCTTCATATGGAAGTAAATCAGTTTCATCGGATTTTGAAATAAAAAAGCCATTGAATTTCTAACACTAAATATTTATGCATTACAATTATGTATCTGAATTTCACCTTTAATTTTTTTAAAGTTCATGAAGTCAGAATCAAAAATTTATCATAAAAAAATTCAATATTGGGCGGCCTCTAGCTCACCCAGTAAGATCGTTCGCCCCGTGTTGGCTGAGGCCTGCAGCGGTGCGGGTTTGAGTCCGACCTGCTGTCCTTTGCTGCGTGTCATCTCCCATCTCTCTCCCCCTTTCATGTCTATCTACTGTCACTATATAATAAAGGGAAAAAAGCCCCAAAAAATAATCTTTAAAAAAAAAAAATAATAATTCAATATAACAAACTCAAATGCAAAATACAACATTTAAAATTCAACTAATATATTTCCAACTTGTTAAAATTCAACAGGCCAAATTCAGCTGCAAAATGTAATGTTTAAAATTCAATATTAATGTCTGGCAACCCAAGTAAAAGCAATCGATTCCAGAATCTAGAACGGTAGTTTGCCATAGTAGCAGCAGCCAACAACTGGAAACCTTTTACAATTTTCGTCTGCTATTTCACCATAAATTCACTTCTGAGACTTTTTTATGCGAGCAATCAACTGTGCAGAGTTCAAATGTGGGCATTTTTACAAATATTGGTGGCGAATTGCACATTTTCTCTGACTTGAGAAGCTCCAGTCTGACGTGACAGCCAGTTGGTGGCAGCCGGGATCAATCGCAGGCCGGACGGCCATTGATGCTACAGACCTTGCTGACAATTATCCATTATAAGCAGTGTTGGGCAAGTTACTTCCAAAATGTAATACATTATAGATTACTAGTTACTGTCATTTGAGAGTAATTAGTTATATAACAATATTACTGTCTCTGAATTGTAATGCATTGCACTACTTTTGAGTTACTTTCACCAAAATAACAGCGGAAGTTTAACTTGGCAGCTAGGTTGTGAATTTCACCACCGGTGCTATGGTTTGGACATTTTGGTTACCTGGTTTTGTATATTTTGGTTGCCTGTATCATTATTTCTGTATATTCCCTGTGTTTGTATATTTATTCTGTATATTTCTGTTTAGTTATCTCCTTGTCTATGGTGTTTACCCTGCCTTTACTGTTTTCTGTGTATTGTGCATTTTTTGGTTAATTCCTGTGTTCTCTGTTGTGTTGTGTCAAGTCTCTGTGTTTAGTTGATTTCATGTTTCTTATCGGTTGTCCCTGTTTCCTGTTTTATTTTGACAGTCAGTTTTCTGTCTTGTCATGTCTAGTTTTACTTTGCTTTCCCGCCTGGGTTGATTGTCCTGCCCCGCCCTAATGTGTTTCACCTGTTGTACCACCTGTCCCTCGTTTGTTCATTACCTCTTGTATTTAACCCCCGTGTTTCCTTTGTCTCTTGTCAGTTCGTTTTGTCTGTGTTTGCCCTCATTTGTATCCCTGCGCTGTCAGTTTGTATCCCTTTGTGCCTTGTCCTTGCAAGTTTTAGTTTGCTCCTGTTCGTTCCTGTCTGTGTTGCCGTCAGCCTGTTATTCCTCAGTTTCCTGTTGCTTTTGCTTTTGGTTTTTCCCTGCGTATTTGAGTGTTTTTTCCAGTCTCTGTACTGCCGTTTTTGTTTAATTAAATCCTGAATCCCACACCATCTCCTGCCTGCCAGTCTCTCACTGCATTTGGGTCCTCTATTCGCCGCTACATGCAACAACCGGATCAATAAGTCTCCTCTTTATCCACTTTAATACATCAAAGATTATTCATAATATTTTGTACAATTAATATGAATATGCAAAGTAACTAAAGCTATAAAAATAGATCAGTAAAACATACAATAGGCAAGTAGGAGAAAATGAAAATACTCAATTAAAAGTACCTTACAGTTGTATTGAAGTACAGCATTGTTGTAAAATGTTTGTTTAAAGCACTTGAATAAGAAATTCATGTTTAGTTTGAAACGGTCTAAAGGAAATGGTCAATTATAGTGTACAGTACTTGATTTACAGCTGATATGTGAAAAGGTACACAACCTTATTTGTTTAACAGTAATTTAGTTTTACTGCGAACCGTCACAGGAAGTGCTTTTATTTTGAAGTAGCCTACACGGAAGTTGTCTGTTGTGTACTCTTGCTAGCTTACTGAGATGAACGTGAGACACTAGATGCAAAACATGTCCGTCAAGCTAAAGTTGCTCACTTTCTTGTTTGTAAAACTGCAACATATTGAACAGTAAATGGTCACAGTAAAAGACAAGCGTTTTTGGTCGCCATTCGAAGCCATTCCACTACAGGCATAATTACTCTCCATGGCTGATCAAATGCAATGATATTACATGTAGCAAGCCTAAACATTAATTCTCGACATGTTTCGATCTGTCAGCAGCTCGGACACACTGCTGTCCGCGCTGACGTTCCTTCACCTGTTGGGACACAGATGTTGTCCGTACCGTCTCTGGTTCTGGCTCTGACCACGCAGTGTAATAACTCCTGAAAATAATGTCCGTCTCACAAATGTATCTGTCTCTGCAGTCATCTCAACCATCGAATACAGCTACCGGAAATAACACTCATGGTTTTTTTTTTTCCTGTGAAGAAATGTTTTGCGGTGTTGGTGAATTCTAAACTAAATGTTGCGTTAAAATGCGTTGTAACTTGCGTTGCTGAGATTGTAATGAGTATAATATTACCGAAATGTAATTAGTAATGCGTTATATATTACTGCGTTACAGCAAAAAGGAATACATTACTGTAATTGTGTTACTTTTGTAACACGCTACTCCCAACACTGATTATAAGATAAACAGCAACCTGTGGTTAGCTGCCTTTTGGAGTTAAAAAGCTCCACAAGCCATTGCGGGCGTAACATTTACGAACTCACTGGGCAGCCAGAGCAGGAGTCCGAGGAGTAGCAGCGCCTGAAAGGGCAGAGAGATAGGTCTCTCTTTAACATAGCCTATGGCATATGTTATTTAGACTTAAAGGACAATTCCGGCGCAAAATTAACCTAGGGGTTAATAACAGATGTGTACCCACTCGATCATTCTCTGGGACATGTTTTCATGCTAATCAAATGTGTTTGTAGCTTGAAAGAAGCTAGCGCGGACCGCTGATTAGCTTACACTGCTAGTATTCAGGGCACAGGGAAAGTAAAAACAAATCGCAATTTTTTACCACTAAAAAGGCTCAAAATATCACCAAACTTCAACAGTAGCCTAACGAGGGTCCCTAAATGTTAACCGAAGCATTGAGAACTTTGTAAATGTACAGACAGTTTATTGAAAAGATAGATTATAAAGACACTCGCGTTCATGTTTATATGCGGCCGCCGTCTTGAAAACCAGTCATGACTTACAGCTGACGATGCAAACTAAAAAAAGCAATTTGCACAATATATCTGAAATAATCGCACCAATGTAGCTAAAACATAACTTGTCTAGTGTACTTACTCGGTAGATAACTGTCCATCTGGTCGCCGTCTCCAATTTATTTTCGGGACATGGAAAAATGTTTCAAGTACAGCCCTGTTTATCAGAGAGGGGAAATCTTCAGATTTGTCTGCAGGTACACCACCAGTTTCCCGAAGTACGAGGCTGTGTTGCGGCATTGACTACTGGTAGCTCTCTCTCTCTCTCTCTCTCTCTCTCTCTCTCTCTCTCTCTCTCTCTCTCTCTCTCTCTCTCTCTCTCTCTCTCTCTCTCTCTCGTAGCCCTTTCACTGAGAATTTAGGGATCCTCATTATGCTACCGTTGAAGTTTGGTGATATTTTGAGCCTTTTTAGTGGTACAAAATAGCATTGTTTTTACTTTCCCTGTGCCCTGAATACTAGCGTTGTAAGATAATCAGCGGTCCGCGCTAGCTTCTTTCAAGCTACAAACACATTCAATTAGCATGAAAACATGTCTCAAAGAGCGATCGAGTGGGTACACATCTGTTATTTACCCCTAGGTTCGTTTTGCGCCAAAATTGTCCTTTTAAAGGGAGACACCAAAGCTTATAATTTTTATTCATTGGCATAAAACAGGGACAATAAATGTATTGCACCAGATATAAAGATAATTCCCATCTGTTGTCTCTGGGCATGTAGGCTATAAGTGCATTTCTAGGCTATATAAAAAAAATATTTCCACATAACAGTAATGTACACCTGTAGGACAGACCAGTGCTCAGAGAGGCATTATCAGACCTGAATGACAACACGACTCTTAAAAATAACTGTTTTGTTCATGTCAATAAAAAAAGTTTGAGCAGATTTTGGCAAGCAATGTTTTATACAACCCTCGTTAAATAAAAGTATGTTAAAGAGAGACATATCTCTCTGCCCTGTCAGACGCTGCTCTCACTCGCGTGTGTGTGTGTGTGTGTGTGTGTGTGTGTGTGTGTGTGTGTGTGTGTGTGTGTGTGTCAGCCGACCAGCTCGTTAAAAGTTACGCCTGCAATTGGTTGTGGAGCTTTTGCGAAAGGCAGATAACTACAGGTTGCCATTTATCTTATAATGGTTAATTGTGTTTTGTTATTTTGTCCATTAGTCTATTGATAGACTTCCAGCAGACAGCAAGGTCTGTGAGCATCACTGGTCAGCCGGCAAGCGTGCGATCCCGGCCACCACCAGCTGGTTGTCACGTCAGACTGGAGCTTCTCACGTCCGACAACATTGGCGCAAATGTGCAATTAGCCATCAATTTCCGTAAAACTGCCCATATTCAAACTGTACACAGTTGATTTCTCTCTAAACATTACATTTATCAGCTGAATTTGGCCTGTTGAATTTGAGGAAGTTGAAAATATATTAGTTGAATTTACATACATTGTATTTTGCATCTGACTTTGGTGTATTGAATTTTGTTATGTTGAATTTTGGATTCTCAATTCATTAACTTTTTGAAAATTTAGAGGCAAAAAATTTAGATACATAATTTCAATGCATAAATATTCAGTGATAGAAATTCAATTTCTTTTTAATTTCAAAATCCATTGAAACAGAAACAGAACGGCTACATGCAACAGATTTTCCCAAATGTTCCTTCATCGTTGTATGATAATTATTCACAGTTTTGTGTTTAAAATCACACATTTTTTTAGGGTGAGAAATCCCAGGAATCTTTGGAGTGATTTATTCAGGACAAGTCAAGAATTTATAATCACAGGAAATCCTTCAATCCTTGTCAGGACCTTACGTTTATAATATATCATCTGTTTTGTGTTATCTTTAAGCAACATTCTCATTCACATGACAACCTAACACAATAACAAGATAATAGTTAATTTGCTGGTTTAATGAGTATTTGAGGACCTAAAAAAACTATGTTGTAAAATATTTCAATGACTTCTCCCAGGAATGACAAGCTGACAGGACTTCCACATCTGAGATTGACTGTCAACGAACAGCACCTGTTTTCTACTGCACAAAATGTCTGGGAAATCGTCCATTCTGAGTCTTCACAGGCAGTAAAGACAGACCTGAGGTCACTACAGACAGACAGAACTGCAGATCGTCATCATCAAAATGAGGGATATCAAAAGCAATCGGCTTATATCCAGTCAAGACATGTGGATAACCTTGCTACAGGCTCTCAGATGGAGGCAAGAAAAGTTTCACCTGTGACGCTGCTTCTACCTAAACATGTAACAAGCCTTGGACTTCCAGGTTCTTTGGCCTTAGACAGTACTAGAAAAGGTTTAACTGCAGACACTCCCACTCCATCAAGTTTTTTAAAGGCTCACATCAACAGTGTTCATACGAAATCAACCTGCCAGCCAAAGTCTCACATTCTTTTTCTCAAGACACACAAAACAGCAAGCAGTACCATCTTAAATATCCTGTATCGCTATGGTGAAAGCAGGAACTTGACCTTTGCCCTGCCTCTGAACAAACACAGCCAGTTGTTTTACCCATTTTTCTTTGCCTCACATTTTGTGGAAGGTGTCAGCAGTGGAAGTGTAAGGGAGTTCCACATCATGTGCAACCACATGAGGTTTACAAAATCTGAGGTGAGCTTCATCAGAGAATGTAAAAGTTGGGTAGTTGAAGTGTTGCCCTGTTTTGTACTATATGTATGAATTTACAGCCCTGTATACAGTACATGTCCACATGGACTTTATATGGGCTAAATGTGGAAACAAATTGTGAAATGTGGGTACGATGGAACTGTGTGGGTCTGGAATAACACCCGGATGAAATATGATGCCTTTTGGAAACACATTTTGTCAACTGCTCAATTACTCCAGTTAATATCATTTTTATGAATATGGTAGTCAACTAAATTGAAAAAGTTTTTTTTTTTTAACCTGGACCCTATTGTCCTATGTTTCTGTGTCTAAGTGACTGATTGGGAACAACACTCTTTGACATGTTGATGGTGTATCCAGTATTAAGCAAAATCGCTACAGTTGGCAACGGCGAAACAAGCTACAATGTACGTTAAAAGGGCAATTGTGCAGCTTGTATTTAGGTTCACAAAAGTGCTCATTTTGCCACTGACAGGCTCAGATTAATATTCTGAGTGTCTGACAACATTATGGTTAGGATTTCTAAGGAGGTCGACCTTTCTGTTAAAGAGTAAGATCCTTTTTTAAAAACAAAACACATCCGCGAAACTACGACGGAGCATTAGGGCCACATCAAAAGAAAAAAAAAGGAAGATTTTTTTAATTTATTTTGCATTTCGAGAATAAAGTCGAAATGTCGAGAATAAAGTCAACATGACGAGAATAAAGTTGAAATACTTTTTTGAGAATAAAGTCGAAATGTCGAGAATAAAGTCGACACGTCAAGAAAAAACTTTATTTCAAGAATCAAGTCGGACTTTTGAGAATAAACCAAACTACTAACTTTACTTATCGTATTCTACAAAATGCATGAACTCTTTCTCTTTTAGCGCATAAACACAGTATGGTGATAAGTATTAGGATTTTGATGAGATTGTGCCGAAAATTGCGTCTCTTTAGAAGGAGAAACCACACAAACTTGGAAGAGGTGGCCGTATTCCTGCAAACTGAAATAGCTTGTAATGGACAGATGCAAGGGTATCAATGGTTACACCTACGTGCAATACAGAGAGGATATGTTGTATCACAATACACAATAAAACAATTGATCAACTTGTTTGATCCTGAAGGAGTGGAGCTCAGGCGAGCGTGGCATCCAAGGATGTAACCATATCTATGATGTTGCGTACATGGCAGCTGGCATGGCGGACAGTCGCTCTAATGTGATTAAGTGATAAAGGAGTTGAATTTATTCTCGTCATTTCAACTTTAATCTCAACATTTCGACATTATTCGCGAAATGGTATAGTTCAACTTTATTCTCGTCATGTTGACTTTATTCTTGACATTTCGACTTTATTCTCGAAATGCAAAATAAATTAAAAAAAATATCTTCCTCCTTATTTTTATTCCTTTGATGTGGTCTAATGCTCCGTCGTACGAAACTGCATTCGCTAAACCCACCAGATTCCATGTAAATAAACAGTAATTTTAGCATCGTAAAATACACTTCATTCAAAGTCAACAGAAACAAAATAAAACTATGAAAAGCCATTTTGGGTCGTCACAACCATCACAACTCTAGTTTTGGTTGAAATAAACACAGTGTACCTATTTACATGTGAAAATATGTTAGCTCTGTACACGCTAAAACCATTGTTTTGTCTGGTTTAGTGCTAGTGACCTCAGAGCTGTTTCTGGTTAAACAGAAAGGTCTCAAAGAGGTTTTCAAAAGGTCTATCTCTGTAGGGATCCTTTCCATAATGTTGTCAGACACTTAATATATTGATAATCTGAGCTTTTAGTTGCAAAAAAGCAAACTGACGCTGAACATTTGTCCTATAGGGTTACATTGCAGCCAAGTCAAATAAAAGATTGTTGTTCCTATCTGTCACTTACACACAAAAACATAGGAAATTAGGGTCCAGGCCGTTAGTAAAAAACGGTAGTTACCCTTGAAGCCTGGGCAACATGTCCATATCGGCCACATTGGTAAATAATGGGCTGGCATTTGGTTCCGATTTAGGCAAACTCGGTAAGGTCCATTTTTAAAAAGAAAATGTGCTCTATGTAGGCTCAAATGGGCCTGTACATGCTGGTTGCTAATGGGACCAAGCTGAGCTATAGTTGGGGCCCATGTGAGGTAAAGCTTAATGAAGCATTTTATTTTTCCTGAGCCTACTAGATAATACTATCTGTTCAACAAAGGGTTAAATCACACTGGATTGCCATTCTGTGAGCCTTTTTCTTTAATCCAAGAGCTCCATCTAGTGGCCTCAGAAAATAAATAAAACGGTTCACGAAGCTTCATAATGCTTAATTTGCCTATCGCTATAGAAGCATGTTACAATTAAACAAAATAAAAAACTCCTGTACAGTGTCTGTAATTCATAACAAAAAAATATAGGAACAGGAGCGACCTCTAGCACCCGGTAGAGTGTGGGCTCCATGTAGGCTAAGTCCTTGGCAACGTCCCGTGTTTGAATTTGACTTGCAGCCCAACACATGTTGGAGACACATCAGTGGAGTTCTTACTGTACTTTTAATGTGTAAAAGTATTTTG
The DNA here is from genome assembly GCA_023566125.1 of Zingel zingel. NCBI lineage: Eukaryota > Metazoa > Chordata > Actinopteri > Perciformes > Percidae > Zingel > Zingel zingel. The sequence goes on along the minus strand of CM042316.1, from coordinate 7,513,124 downwards.
AATGCGTCCAAATTTAGTTGACCTAATGGGGTTTAATGGTAATGCATTACTCAGCCTTGTGGGGCCCCAATGCACATACTGGCTTGGTGATTACCTGTAACAGTGATTGTCAAAGGATTGTAGAGAAACAGAAGAGACCTGAGTAGCCAGATTACAGATAGTCCTGCCAACATGTCTATGTGGAACCCTCTTTAGTGAGTGATGGACTGGTATTTGGGCCTCATTTAGGCAACCTCAGTGAAGTCCAAAAACGTCCATGTGGGGGCTGGGTGTGCTGTATATTAGGTACATATGACAAGTTCCCGACTTAAGCTATGGGCCCAACATATGGTGTGGTACAATATAAATTAGTAATGACAGCTAGAACCACTTTTACCCTTTTTTGTCCAAAGTGGTCTTAAATACCGGAGCACTTACCCACTTGTGGCCCCAATGGACATGTTTGCTTTGGAAAAGAAAATTTACCAGTCTCTTTAGATTGAATTTCTCTTACTTATAATTTGTTTTTCTAAGTAGAACTTAGTTAAATGCAACTTTTTCAACTATTTTTCAATTGTTTTTCATATGTTATGTCCCAGGTGGCAAAAGTGATGCCTGAGGATACCTTCTACTTTTCCATCTTGAGGCATCCTGTGGCCATGATGGAGTCCATCTTTATCTACTACAAGAGCATCCCAGCCTTCCACAAGACTCGCAGCCTGGACAGCTTTTTAGACAGCAGCTGGAGAAACTACAACTCATCAGTGAAAAACAACCACTACGCTCATAATATCCTGGCTTTCGACTTTGGCTTTGACAACAATGCTGCAGCTGATACTGAAGACCTGGAGGAGAGAGCCAGCATGGCTATTGCAGCCATTGAGCGGGACTTCCACCTTATTCTTATTTCTGAATACTTTGATGAGTCCATGATCTTGCTCAAGCATGCCCTCTGCTGGTCCCTGGAAGATGTGGTTTCCTTTAAGCTCAACGGTCGCAGTGAACAAACTCGTCACCCACTTTTACCAAACACTGCAGAGAAAATCAAGAGGTGGAATGCTTTGGACTGGAGGATCTACCTGCACTTTAACACCACCTTCTGGCACAAGGTGGATCGTCTCGTTGGGCAAGAGCAGATGAAGAGGGAAGTATCTCAGTTGAGAGAGCTACAGGCCAAGCTAGCAAACAGCTGCCTGAAAGATGGCGGGGCAGTCGACCCGTCCCAGATTAAAGATGCCGGGCTAAAGCCGTTCCAGTATGGAGCAGCTGTAATTCAGGGCTATAACCTAAACCCACACATAGACAGACAAACCAAAATAAAATGTCAAAGACTTATAACTCCAGAATTGCAGTACACAGACCGTCTATACACCCAGCAGTTCCCAGAGCTAGCTGCTAAGCATAGACAAGAAACAAGGATGGTTGCTCCACAACGTCAACACTCAGACAGAACTGGTATGATGGGAATGACCCGGGCCAGGGAAGCCCATCACAGACAAATTATAAGAAGAAAATTCTCAAATCTAAAGAACCAAAAGGCCTCCACAAGTGCCCCGTTAACACACACAGAAGCTAACAAAACAAGTATGCTATGACTGGTAACTGTGACTAATAGTCACGGGACAATGTTTTGTTTGTACTGTGAGGTATGGAAGCAGCTCTTCCGTCTAATACTCACTTTCTATAATAACACTGCCATTGCAGTGTCCATTATAACCTACATAATGAAAGTGTTGATATAAAAAAAACATATGGTTTGGCTGTTCTAATAGCCTTGCTAATAGTGAAGATAAAAAAGTAGAGGTTTTCTTAAGGTGGGGGTAAAGGAACTGTCATAGTGTTATACATGTAAAGGGTTCATCCTGTCAGTAACATGAATGTATGTTTTGTGGTAGTCAGAAAAATATATCTCTTTTGTATAAAGTGGAAAATTTGGCTTGATGGTGGCACCAAACAAAAATTCAGACTTGCACCAAATGAGCATCTTTTGATTAGAGTTGCACGGATCCATTTTTCTCAGTTCCGATTTCGATACCTGAATCATACAATTTTACATAAAATGTAAATGTATTCCAAATTAATTGAACTGTAGCTATGCAATGTTGCTATGGCAATGTTTTAAAAAGACTTAAACAAATCAAGTGCACAGCTATGTTAATGCTTTTGGAGGGAGTTGTTGGCTCTTTGTTAATTATAAAGTGTGGTCTAGACCTACTCTATCTGTAAAGTGTTCTGAGATAACTTCTGTTATTTGACACCATAAATAAAATTGAATTTCAAGTAGATTTCTTTAAACTAGTTCATTATTAATGAGAACATTTCAAAGAGGGCAACGGCAAATCCTTCATAGGTTTTTAAAATGTACATTTCAAAAGTGCAAGAAATGTGTAGGGAAATAAATATCGACACTATCAGAAAACCCTATCAAAGAAGTTAAAAACAACAATGTGCGTGGCGGCTTCTTAAACACAAACCATTGGTCTGTGGAGATCAGGGGAGAAGCCACGTTACGTTACACACTTTAACTGGCAATCACATCATAGCCACGCCCTAAAACAGCCCCTGCTTTATCGCTGATTTTAAAATCAACAAGACCGTAATTCAAAAAATTAACATCATTCTGTGTTGCAGAAGACTTAAAACTAGCGATTGAGACTATAAACTCATTATGAAAATGTTTACTGAGGTAATAAATCAAGTGAGAAGTGGGTCACTTTCTCATAGACTTCTACAGAAACTCACCTCCTTTTGCAACCGCACATGTCGCCCCCCTGCTGAAATTCAGATAGAATGCAGGTTTAAAGCACTTCCGCATTTGCAGCACTTCGCTGCACCGGATACTTTGTCCATTAATGTTATACAATCTATGGTTTCAGCGCCACTTTTAGCCTGCTTTATTAGGCTGGGCTGGTAGAAATCATAGATGGGCAAGGTTGCTGGTTGAAATAACAGCTGGTCTATAATGTGGTAGGCTTCGTCTCAACATTGGTACGCATATGAAGCAAGGGTGTCTGGGGGACTTCCACCAGAAAATGCTGAGCGTTATACACTTAATTTCCTGCCTTGTGGTGAATTTGTCTTTACCAATTTATGGTGGAAACGCCTTATTTATGTAAAGGAAAACACACGTGACAGTTTTAAAGTGGCCATATTATGCTCATTTTCAGGTTCATAATTGTAATTTGAGATTGTATCAGAATAGGTTTACATGGTTTAATTTTCAGAAAACACCATATTTTTGTTGTACTGCCCACTGCTGCAGATCCTCTTTTCACCCTGTGTCAGGTCTCTGTTTTAGCTACTTAGTGAGACCTCTCAACTTCTGTAAGATCTTTGTTGGCAGTAGCACATGCACAGTCACTAGGTAAGCTCACAATTGCTAGCTATCATTTTCTTCAACTTCGGTCTGTACAAGGCAGGATTAGCCGGGAGACTTCTTCTAAATGAGGGCGCACTTCCAACTTTGCGTGGAATACCTGCAGAACAGGGACATGTAAGTAGTTTTATACAATTTATTTTGTAGATTAGGGTGAATTTGTGTGTGTTGTAGCAGTGTTTTGCCAGTGAGAACGAGCTAGCATGCTAGTGACGTAGAAAGACGTGCAGATTTTGAACAGCTCACCCAGAGACTGAAGTCTAGACACATTCAGAAACACATATCTCACTCAAAACAGCATGGATGTTTTTTTTTTCCAATGTTTGTCTGCGTGTGGAAGCACCAGAGACACAACATAACACCCCAAATCCCAGAAAATTGTTTTTTTTCATAATATGGGCACTTTAAATACAAAACTTAATGGAATATAACTTCTCATTTAATGTTACAGTATCTCTGCTAAGGCAGCACACATGTAGGCATGATTTCAGTAATGTGGCACTTAGTCACCTAATCATACATTAATTAATTTATTAACCCCCATAGTTATTTTTTTAGGGGGGATATTGTCTGTGTTTGTGTGCATGTATGAAAGTTTGTTGAGTCGGACTTAACACCAATACAATTTTTGTTTTTGTTAAAGGTGCAATATGTAATACTAACAGCTAGTGTTTAAAATAGTTTCTGCAGTACAAATTCAAAATACTGGAGAGTCGTCTCCCCTGCCCCCTCCTCCCTAGACTCGAAATTCACAGAGGTTAACAACAATGTTGTTAGACGCTTGTCTCACATAGCCAGACATTACTTCACAGCACAGCAGAGTAGCTAACGTTTGATGCTGGCTATATTGACAATCATAAAAGCCCGTGCTCACGGGGAGCTCTGTACCCAACTGACAGGCTCACTCTTTCGGCTTAGAATTACGGGAGGAACCGCTAAAACAGAACAACTTTGCCGTCCTCTCCACTCGACCAACCTCTAAACATAACACTACCTTGCCATCATCTCCACCCAATTGAACACACTTTATTGGCTTAGAATTACAGCAACAATCACTAAACACACTGCCGATTTACAGTCCCCCTCTCTTAGCTTAAAATAACTCACAGGTTACACATTGTAAACAGCCGTGGCCCTGGTCCTCCGGTAACGTTAGCTAGCAGTTAGTAGAGTTAGCATGGCGGCATTAGCCAGGACCAGTCGGAATCACTTTACTGGCTGTGTTTTTGCGAGTAACTAACTCGGCTACAATATAATTTAATGTAAGTACACAAATGTTGAAATTCCATAAAATGCCCATCCCTTGTAGGGTTGGGTATCGAAACCCGGTTCCTACGCAAACGGTAGTATTCGGACCAGATTAGAATGCAAATTTTGGCTCCAACTGAAATATTTTCCCTCTGTTGCTCCAGACAGCAGCAGACTCTTTTTTCTTTCTCCCTCTTCCACCGAGTGGCGCACATTCCTGCTCGCGGTGTGAAGCACGTGTCCGTGCTATTCTCCGACATGCAATCACTGCTGATAGACGGCTTTTTGTACATGCTCTGAAACGGATGTAAAAATATTACACTTTCTCTGTAGTCTACTGTTAGCTAGCTATCATAAATGTAGGCTACTTTTAAAATGCCTTATTTTCCCTCTGGGCTCACCAAAACAGACATGAAAGCATATTAACCAATCACTGCACGTGATCACTAGTAAACCTATTACACGTGCTCTGCCAACCCTGTAGCCTGGTGGTGGGGGAAGCGGGACAGCCTCCCCAAATTGCCTGCCCTCATACCTGTGTGTAGAGGCCTCTTGGACACCATCTGAGAGCGTTTTCTCCTGTGCAGGACATGCCATACGTCAGGAGAGGTGTTGTATCTTGCCAGAGAAGGCAAATATGGTCATTTTTCTGCAAAAGAACTGCTAAAGTTTGAAGCCGTTTGGCATACCAACTCAACATTTATTTTGTTGTTACTTGTTAATAGTGTAACTTTTATTTGTTAAATTATTGTAGTTATGTGTTAGGTGACTTAGGTTTACTTATTATATATTTAAGTACTTTAAAATGTTAATATATTGTTCAATTTAAATAATTTTCTATTTTAAAAAAAGAGCCTTTCTTTGATGTCATTTTTCAGTTTTTCAAGAATCGGTTTAAGAATCAGAATCGTTTTAAAAGTACCGGTTCGGCATCGGAATCGTAAAAATCTAAAAATTACCCAACCCTAGTCCCTTGTAGCCGTGATAAATTAGCCTGAAGCTAATGCTTACCTGTTCAGGAGGAATCTCCAATATTTACCCGGGATTTGTTACGTCTCTGGTCACGCAACTGTTTGAAACATGCAGTTTCTTTCTAGGTCGGGTAGAATCTATCTCTGTTGATCCTGTTTGTTTGTTTGTTTGCTACTTTCATGGCTGTACCAACATTACAGCTGTAGCGAGCTGGGTTTACGTTTTTAACAGGTATATCTGGCAACCCGGCCTGGCTGTCAAACTGGGAAGTTGATAACAACACACAGGCCAAAAAAAAAACGAAGAAAAGAAATTCCATCATGGAATGGAAATTTCTTCTTTTTTTTTTTTTAAATATTATTTTTTTGATAGTGACAGTGGCTGGACAGGAAAGGTGGGAGATAGATGGGGGATGACAAGCAGCAAAGGGCCACAGGCCGAAAATTTCAAAAGGAGAAAATACTGGCGTTAGCATTTGTAGTAGTTTATACAGTACGGTAATGATAGTATCAGTACTAGAGTAAATACGGTAATGGTATTAAGAGTGTACTAGAGTAAATACGGTAATGGAATTGGCCACTCTCACCTTGGGCTTATCTGTATCTGTTCTGAACTACGAAGCAAAAACGGCACTCACCTTGGCTCCATGTCTGCGTGTGTTATTTTAGCTCCACAAATACTACAGTGGTGACGAGGTAATAAAGAATCCATATCAGTGGAGGATACTTTAGATATCTGATGAGTGAAACTCCTTGAAAAGGCAACATTCCGCCTGTTTCTGGTTCGGAAGAAACCGAAACTGCTAGCTGCTGAAACGGCTAAGCTTGCCATCAGAGCTAGGAAAGGGACAGATCCTTGATAGCGCAAGAGTGCCCTCCTGTGGTGAGAGAATGTAACTGCAAAAAAATCATCTTGCAAGACAAAGCAAGTTATAAAAGAAAAACGGAGATTAACAGAAGGAGCCAGAGGAAGAAATGTGCTGGAAGAGGGGAGATTGTAAGGAAATTAAATCAAGAAAACACCTGAAGAGATGGCATTGATAGGAATAGTACCCAAATTTAAAAGTAAGAAAGAAGATTTTGATTCATATTTGGAACGATTTGAAAGATGGCTGTCAGCAAATGAGATTGATCCTGGGAAAAAAGCAGATGTGTTTCTGAGTGTCTTGGGTCCCACTGAATATGGACTGTTGAAAAACCTGCACCTTAGAAGGTTACGGAAGTGTCATATGACGATATCACACGTGCCCTGTCCCTGCATTTTAAGCCTAAGCCCATTTTGATTGTAGAATGATTCAGATTATACAAAAGACAGCAAAAGCAAGATGAAACAGTGACTAAATACATTCTTGTACTGAAGAAATTAGCGAGCACTTGTGAGTTTGGACAATTTCTCAATGATGCCCACAGAGAGCAGTTTGTTTGCGGCCTCTCACTTGCTCTTGAGTTGGCTTACAAAGACACAAAATAATTGAGAGAACATGCTGATAAACCAAAAGGGGCAGGTCACAGAGTCTTCAACACTTCTGGTGACCGGCAGCATCACAAGAAGAGTAACAAGTCATGTTACAATCGGCAGGATGATGTAAGAGCTAAACAGTGCTCTTCTACAGAGAAAAAGCAGAAGTGCTATCGATGTGGCAAGGACAATCATCAATCAACTGAATGCTACTATCGCACCGAAACATGCCACGGCTGTGGAAAAGTTGGACATCTAAAAAGAGTCTCCAAGAAAATAAAGCATAGGGACAAAGCTCAAATGGTGAACGCAACTGGAGAAACTGATGACTCGGATGATTGTAAGGATGACGTACTTGAACTATTTACGGTGTACACCCCTCAAGGAACAAAAGATGGAATTTTTGTTAAAGGAGAATTAGTTGGGAAACCAGTGAATATGCAAGTTGACACAGGCGCATCCGTGTCCTTGATTCCAAAGTCTCTCTAACATGAGCAACTGAAGAACTGTTCTATGCAGCCAGTGGCCATTCATATGTTTTCATACACAGGAGACACCATTATTGTGCTTGGAAAAATCTTAGTGCCAGTGAAGTATGAGGTACATGAGTGGAAGCTGCCACTTGTGGTGGTGAAAGGCAGTAAACCACCACTTACTGGGAAGAAATTGGCTACTGAAGATAAAGCTGAACTGGGGAAAGATCTTCAGTTTTCAAGGCAGCAAGAAAAGTGAACAGCTCACCCTGCAAGCAATGCTTGAAAAGCACAACGATCTCTTCAAAGATGGATATGGGAAGATTAAAGACTTCAGAGCGAAGATTATAGTGCAAAGTGAGGCCAAACCTATCTTCCACAAACCATGACCAGTACCTTATGCATTGAGGGAATCAGTGGAAAAAGAGCTTGAACACTTACAGAAGAATGGCAAGTGGAAAAGAGTGAATGGGTAGTTGTACCAAAGAAAGACAAGGCAGTGAGATTGTGCGGTGATTACAAAGTGACCATGAATCGATGCATATTCCCGGAAGAATAGCCACTTCCAAATGCTGAGGACTTGTTTGCTACTCTAGCAGGCGGGACAGTTTTCAATAAGCTAGACCTGTCCTTCGCTTATCAACAACTGCAAATAGATCCAGAGTCAGAGCAGTATCTTACAGTAAACAACACAATTTCCTTTCATATCGTAATATGAGACAAAGACGGTACAACATCAAAAAATGATAGAAGGGTTTATTAAGAAATAGCAAAACGTGTAACGTTACATATAAGTAGCATATGTTTATATATTACATATAGTAGGCTATATGAAAGTGTGTAATATTTTATATACCAGAAAATGGATCACAAATCAAAACAAATACAATTTTTGCACAGTTAAAATTTTAAAGTAGTTGTTTTTTAATCATCTTTGGATCAAATAAAAAGTCAGGCAAGTAATATGAACTCTGGACAGGACAAGGACATCGCTGTCTGAGTGGAAGAAGTCATCTAGCAGATAATGGACCCTGGCATGTCAGCAGTTGAAACTAGAGAACATGTTGCAAAAGAGAAAATCGTGACCGCATAAATTCACCATTTTAACCGGATTCATTCTACAATTGCAGGGTAGTTAGCATGAGGTTGGTTGAACAGCTTAGGTAACATAAAAAAGGCCTGTCTTAGTTTAAAGCCCACTCACCACATCAAGGTGCAGGCCTCGAGTGGGGACACGAGACCAATTACTTACAGTACATACTCAGACAAGACAATACATATATACATAGAACAATATTAAATACATAAGAAATCATGAATTAGTTTAATAGTTAATGAACTATCAGTAATGTACAATAACTAATATGATCATGCATGAGTTAATGCAAAAAAACTATATTAATAAATGCAACAACTAAGCTATCTCAATCATTAAGATTTCTGAGTTATTAATTCATTCTGAGTTACTGTTTTATAGATAAGTCTGCAGTTAAAGGGACAGGCCAAAGTACTGACCAGTCACAGCAGTGCATACATCCTTTGAATTTCAAATGTTTATCAACTTTTTATGACTTTTTCATGTATGGCCCTTCAACTGAAATAGTCTTTGTTCATGTACATTCCTGATAGTTCATGTAGTACCACATTAATTATTCTTGTTCTTATTTAGGCATTAAGTCATACATTAATTTATCTATCCTTACCATGAAAGTTTGCTGAACGTATGAGGAACTTAGTTAAAACACGTAAACTGAGTGCAAACAATGTGGGAATATATTTAATATCTAAACAGAAACAAAAGTTACAAAATTATTTTTTTTTTTACGTTTTTTA